>JAQIYE010000819.1:0-10618 GCA_034699765.1 Xenyllodes armatus
AACCCTCAAGAAGGATAATTTATTGATACCAAAACTTTCTTTTACAGAAATCAAAATAATCCATCTATTCATTCCATGTGGATTTCGTCTGAATCTGAACCACCGGGTCCATCTCAGCAGTTTCCTTATTGTTGATTCACGAAGAACGACTGGCTAGCCACTAGACTAGTCGACTAGGAAGGATTCACAATCAGGGAAGAATTGATTTTGGAAGAACTTTCTTTATGGAACCTTGCCAGAATTGGCTAGTTGAGAAAACTCCTGTTCATAAATTTAACTTGGAGGATAGATAGATATTTCTTTTCATACCGATAGAATATCCTCCCTCTACATAAAAAAAGCGCTTGGAGACCTCCAGCACCAATTTCCAAACAAGTTCAAATATGGAGTTCCAGTCAAATAATTTGTACAATTTAATACTGCTGTGAGACATAATGGTGGTAGAGTGTGCATAGCATCTAAGAATGCAAAAAGTAGAAAACGAACGGACATAGTTATCAGTTGGGTCCCAAATAAGGACTCCTTTCCTAATGTAGTATTGTGAGATGAGGAACACAAATCAGCAGCTCCTTGTGCCCTGGTCTTAACTTAAGGGAGGACAGACAGGGTTATCAAAGTATTACATAATAATTATTCATAGAATTAAGAATTTGGGAGTTTCAACGTTTCATTTCAGAGCAATTTGATCTATTCTCTTTCCAACAACAATGACAAATGATATAAATTGAAAAGGATCTTTTAGCTCATAGTAAAAGGATCCGGTTCTCAAATTCAATTCAATATCTCATCTCACCCCCTCCCGTCACTCACTCTGTCAATGTCATCAGTCACCTAAGCCCTAATCTCATTTAGATCTTTGTGTCTGTGGAATGAAATGAAATTCAGAATAAAATATGTTGGGTAATAATGGGAAAAGGAGTCGTCTTCGTCGGGTAGAACAGGTAAATATCTGTACAAAAATCCAGATAGAACTGATAGCCATATAAAGTCACGTCTCACGTTCTACACCTCCTCTGAATTGAGAGAAAGACCATTTAGCCCCCCACCCCACAAGCACTTTATAACTTTACAGCACAACAATTACATGGATGTAGATTGACACCTTGTTGCGGACTCTCATCGAGATGTTGTTGTGGAATGTGGATAGGGAATTTTTTTGAATCTTTACACTATGATGATGGGTTCTTTGCAAAAACAAAGTGGACTGTCATCACATTACATTACAATACTTTGGTGAGTCGTACAATAATCTTGAAGATTCTGACAAGAATTGGGAATTTTAAGTTGTTTACAATCATATATCTCTCTCTCTCTTTCACAGAGACAGAGAACAATCAATTTTTATTTCCTGTAATTAAGGTAATAAAATCCATGAGTTCACAAAGATTTTCGATTGGAGGTCCTTCTTTGCAATTTACAGTAATAAAATGTTGCAATTCCAATTTATTGTCATTTTATGAACCCGAACTCTTCCAAGGAGGAGACAAATCAATAGTATTTGAATCTACAATTTCACAATTGTATGTAATATGTAATTGTATGAGCTGAATCCAAGGTATTTCCCAAATTGAGACAACAATTTCTAAGTTATATCTTTTTAAATATACAAAAAAGTACTTCCCAAGAAATCCAACCAAAAAGTCACTTTTTGAGAGCAGCAGCTGTATATATTATAGAGATTTTTGAGTAATTGTGGTGGGTGGGGATGAGTTTAAATGTGGAAGAAAAGTCAAAGAAAGTTTGCGTGATGTTCTTCTTCTCATCATCATCATCATAATCAAACTTTCTACTTTCTCCTGCCTGACTTTCTCCGTTGGTTGTGGACGAGAAGTAGGAGGAGGAGGGGAGCACTTAGCCTCATTTAATATAAAATCACGCTCCATAGCCACAGGCCGCCCATATATTTGCATTAAGAAGTGACACTTGGGAATAAATTATTAGTTCCTTTTTCCTTCTTGAAGAAGCTTCACACCACGCTACGCCACAATAGTAGTCCCTTACTTACACACGTCACCTTGACTTGTCCTCAAGACTTTCTCTCTGCCTGCTTTCCTTCCTTTCGACCCCAAAAATAAGAAGGAGAGGAAGAACACAAGTGTTATGGTAAAATTTTGGTATGGAAAGTTCCAACAACTAGAATTTCTCAACAACCACTCATTCTTGCTTTTAGTGATTTTTTAAATGATTTTTTTTTTAATGCTAGAATCATGCCAGCTCAGATAGTTTGAGAGTTCACTTGTTTGTCTCATTAAGTTACGCCCTTAATTTGATCTACATTTACGAATCACTCTAGTTGTTAGATTTCGGATTCATCTCTTGACCAGTTAAGTTTGATCATTAATCAAAAGCATTTATTTGTAATAAATATTGGAAGATAGATATTTAGTGTAGAGTATGAAAACATGTGAAATCACGCTTTTTGTGTAGAGTTGTAAGATATCACTAGTTTTTGATTTGACAAAAAATTTTGATTAAAAAGAGGTTTGGTTCTTGTGTGATTGCTGATTGCTTAATGGAAAATCAATTTTCTTGATTATCTAGGTCATTTTCTTTACCTAGACGCTTCTAGTGCTAGTAACACATGGGACACCATAAAGAACACATTTCACTAAATTACAAAAGGCACCAAGTATTACGTTGACCAAAAACTTGAATGCAAACCCAAAGAAAGCGAATGATCCTTGTTGTGTCCAAAGGAACTTCAGTTCAGAAATCAACTAGTACTTCCAAATTCTTAAAAAGATTTGCCTAATGATTTTAAAATCCCAATTTTAAGGCGTGTGGCTTGGAACGGATTATTGTGCTCAACGGTTTGCCATTGCCACAAAAGTGAAAAATGGTTGAAAATTGTAAAATATGCACGAAGAAGAGCTTTTCTCAAGTCAAAATACCGAGGAAGGGGATCAACAAATCCAAAACTCTCATCCTATTCATATTTCACATCATCCAACAGAATAAGAAAAAGTACCTAATGGACGACCACACAGATTAAGTCCATAGACACACACATTCCAAGACAGTTTCCAGTCAGGAAGTATTAAGTAGACTCCCCAAAATCTTCTAAGCAAAGCAATGAAATGAAAAAAGGGCTCTGAGCCTCCGACAAAGCCAATAATAGTCATAATAATAATAATAACCCTCTTATGTAACGCTCATACTTTAAAGAATAGGGATCCAACAACAAGGACCCTGTTATTAGATAGTACTCAAAACGGATGGGCTTAATTTTTTTTATTTGAATTCAATTTGAAATTGCTAAACGCTTCATCTCTATTTACTTATACATGATGTTGAATCTTGTTCCGATTCAATCAAGGTGTCTTTGAAGTTACATTTTTACGACTCGGTGCATACATATCAAAATAAAAATTTGGATCCGTAATAAAAAACCGATCCGAAATCTCACTTTTTGGAGGATCCCTTGACTCAAAAGGATAAAAATGGAACTCAAGGCCTCTTCTACCATCAACATCATTTCATTTCCTTCTCCAAAAGAAACATCTTTAATTTTCCATGCATCCTTGCTTTTGCTTGCATATCACATCAGAAAAAAATAACCCTTCTTTCCCTTTATCATCATCACATCACATCAGAAATAAGAAAGAAAAAGAGACCCACAAACAAAAAATAACCCTTTTCAATTATGTTTCATTTTATTATTATTATTTTTATTATATAACCAGTTCCTAACAACAATAATAAGTAAAAGATGAAGGGAGAGGGAGGGAAGACCTACCTGAGCTTCGTCTGAACTCACACAAACATCCTGATATAACATTAACAATTTAACTTCATGAATGATGAGGGAAGGAGAAGAATCAAAAATCAAACCACAAAACAAGGAATGATGAACAACGAGGGGATACTTAACGTTGCTACGTAGAAGTGGTCCCAATTAGAGGGCAAACCTTCCTTTCTTCCTTTTCCCTTCAATTAAGCTCTCCAAGGATCCATGCACGGATGTTAAGTTTCAAGCGGAAAAAAATGTTAAAAAATAGAGAATACAGCAGGCTCACAAAGACCAACCGAATGTTGTGATGAAGGGAAAACTGGAAATAACGAGAATTTGTGGTTCCTATTCAAATATTTTGTTCAACAACTTTCTTTAGCTAAAAAGAACAATAGGATATATTGCAATGGTTTGAAATAAATTGTGTTTTTAATTTGGGCTATAGGCATGTGTCAATAAATATAACCCAAAACGATTTCCCTACAAAATCAGCAAACAGCAAAATTTGACTTGGCTAACTGTCTGATAAGGAATAAAATGAAACGGTTATTCGTGTCTAACCTAAGATTTCAAGTATGGGCTATAATATGCCACAATGCCACATCAAGTTGCAATTCCAGGATTCTGATTAAACATTACAATGGTAGAGTCCAAATGTAAAGGGAATATCAAGGGAAGGAGCCCCACTGATTTTGACTGACGTTTGCAATTCTTGTCTAGTTCCCAATTGTTCTATTTGATCGGTGGAAACCTAGGGATTAAGAAAAGAAGTGAGTTTTACTCACTAAGATAAGGACTTGGAGAATCGATTATATTCTTTCCAAGAAAGAAAAAACTACCGTTATGTATTAAACAGTCTTATGTTAGTTTTTCAGACTCTTTTGTGGATACTCATCCTTGACAATGCAATCCTCGTCTGGTTCTTAGGCCAAACAGTGTAAGCAGGAAAATCTAGAGAAAAGTTGGGGAAATAAATGAAGGGTTCAGCTGACTTTGCACACTAATGGAACATTAATGAACATTGTTTTCTCGTTAAGGGAAGGACATCATGATGATGATGGTCAAGAAAGTCTAGGGGAAAACTATTGCTGAGTCAATGGACATTGAGTTTTTGATCACAATATATTTGGGGTCACCCCAGACTAGAACGAATACTGCTGAAAGCCCTACATCTCCGATAATTGAACAAATCGTTATGTAAACCGATTTCCCATTCGTCTGAAAATTAGCGAACTTCTTAGGTTCAGACCGCTTTACAAATTTCTTTGTCTAAGCATGCTAATTTTTGATTCCAGCTTTTACCTACAATTCGTTTCATCTTGGGAAGGACATTTAAAGACCATTTTATTACATACTTATTGAACAAATTTGTCAAGTGCAGGTGAGGGTCCGACGAGGGTGATCTCAGAATTGTATATTTATATTGCTAGTAGTAAGAACCAATAAGGAAAAAAATATTGCTACCAAAAAATGTTTTATAACCAAAAGGACAGATAAAACATTAATGGCCATACTCATAAAAATAACAATGTTTGGAACCCAACCGGGACACCATCGAAGAGGAGACTCAAAAAATTGCAATGTTGTACATTAGTTGTAGTACTATGTCCATGATGGCGCCTTGTTTCTAAACATAAGTATCACTGCTCCAATGTTCCGTTATATATTGCTATTGAGTTAAACCCATTTCAGCTCACATCCATCTCCTTAAGAATGTAATTTTAACAACCCTATTACTTATCGGCCCTTGACTCCTCCATAAAAATCCCCGCAGCTCCCTTTGTTCTCCTAGGAATACTTGGTATGTTTTATGTATCGCAACAGAAAATGTCATTGCTCGATCAAATCCATTTTTATTTTTAGGTCTTTCCTCCTGGGTAAAAACTTTTATAGAGATATTTGCCGTTTTTTTTGCATGTGTGGAATCCAGGAAATCAATTGTTGTGAGAACGGTCCCAATCGCAATCGTACATAAACCTACTACAGTATTGCTCATGGCCATGATGAACAATGGTATTAGTTTGTGTTAGGAATGTGCATTCAAAAAACCTGTTGGTTATTATAAAAGAGTGAAAAAGATTTGGAAGTACAGGAATTCTTGGGAAAAATTGTGTTAATAAAATACTTTATACAGTATTATGGACACGAATAGGACGACCCCCAACCAGCAGAATAGGCTTTTCAGTAATATAACGGAATTTTGTTGAATGAATTTTTTTTGGGTAATATGAGCATCAGATCCCAAATATTTTTATGTGGCATTTGCACGTAATGAAGAGTTTAATATAAACAATTAATTTAATTAATTTCCTTTAATTAACAGTTAATAAACCCCAAACGGGAATACTTAAGTCGTTTAACTCAAAATGAGCTGCAACTACCCTCACATTTATCGAAATTTTCTTGAGTGGACTTTCCCTGAATATATTTCTTTTCGCAGTTTAGTCAACCGATATAGTAGTGGAACAACAAAATAAAAACAAACAAAAACCAAGTGGCCAAGAGTCCTTGAAATTGACCATTGAATCTCTCAAATATTAGTATAGTCAAACTTTCACCATAGAAATACGCAATAGAAAGCATACTAAGGAAAGAAGAGGTCCCGTCTGGACAAAAAGATATTTCTGTTTGTTTGTACGTAGAGAAAGTTTTTTTTCGTCTCGTCCTTACTTCCTGAAACACAAAAAAAATGCTGCAGAAAGTTATAATAAAGGCAGTTTAGTTTTGGTTTACACCCTGACCGACCAACGGACCCTATAGTCTTCTCCATAATGTTCTATATAGGATCTTCAACTAATGTAAGAGAAGTAAGTGAGCCTTGTTATGAGACAATACTCTCGTAAAAAACCCAACTTACTAACCATCCCAAAATTTTCAAGTATACTAGAAGCCGCGCTTGTCTTGTCTTGTGACAGAGTATATTTTGGTGAATTCCAGGATTTTTCCTGGAGAAGCAAGAAAAGTTAGGAAATGGTTTGGTCGAACAATATCTGTTCATATCCTCATTCCATGCCTCATAATCCTTTGCTTTCCCCTCAAAGAAAAACAAGACCAAAAAAGCTTTACGAGTTTTGAGCTCATTGTCCTTTCGCATCCTATTGTACAGTATACTTCAAATTTTTGTTTCGAGGTTGAAACTGGAAGAAAAAGTAGCTGAAAGTTCTTTGGTTTTTTCGAGGGGTTACTTACTTAAAATGAAATTGAGGATCAGAGAGTGTATCAGAGTAAGGACAATACAACAGAGAGTTAACAACAAGGATTTTTTTAAAGGTTTAGCCAAATATAAAAAGAATATAATAATAGAAATACTACAGGATGCAGCTGTTTCAGAGCATAATGGTCTCCCAAGAAAGGGACACTTCAATTCAACAGCAACCAGTCTCTTCGACTCAACAAAAAGGGTACGAACACGAATACAAATACCAAAATAAGAAGGAAATCCTGGAAGTACGGGGCGAAGAGCCAAACTTTAAAAATTGAAGCCGCATGCCAAAATCCTGCTCGTTTTTTTTGCAATTCCAAACGAGTTTACTGACTAACCAAATGGCACTTTTCTTTTTATTTAATGACCATTTTCTCCATCTCCCTCGTCCTTTCGGTCAAATCCATAAAATGCAGCCAGAGAGCTCCGACCTGGACTTTAGTACCAACATTTTCCTGGTTGACTCATTTCCGTCATGGGGCCCTGTCATCACGCTGTATTATTATGGGCTTTTAAGGAAAACGGGACCCTTCAACTTTAACAAAACTCTCAAAAGGCCACAACATAACAGATCTACAACAAGCTTCAATTTTGGAAACTTGACGAGGAAGAGCCTAAACGTAATAAAACTCAGGGAATCCCAATGTCCAAAAACCCATAAAAACCCTCATCATCGTCTCTAAGGACAACAAAACAGTAGTAATGGAAAACAAAAGAAAAAGTGAAATTCCGCAAATTCCTTCTTGTTGGGATCTCATGGGGAATTTCTTTCTTTTACTTAGAAAACACACGATGATGACAAGACAAGTGCAAATTCCATGTCCTTAAAGTAATGGGTGTTGATAGGTTGAGCTTCAAGGGAGCTTAAAAGAGACAACTACAAGAGACCAATTCCAACATTTAATATTAGCTCTCTTCTTACCCCTCCATACATACTAAAATTATTATTAGTTTTTCATTGTTCTTGAAGATTTGTTTAAGGGTTTTTTCTTTCGGATGATGAGCTCATGGACCATGAAATAATTATCCAAATTATAGCCCTCCTCCATGCGTCCCTTGATCCATCCTTTTCTATTTCTAAAACAACAAAAGAGGGACCAAAAATATTTTTTGAGGAAAGAGTAAGAATAGAAATTCTTAATTTTAGGTCTGGCTCCTGGTTTTTTCCATTTTTTCTAAACTCAACCGGAACAAAAGATAAGTTGTAATAATAAATTAGGACTAATACTTAACTTCAATCTTAAATCCTTGGACCCTTTAAACTAAACCAAGGAAAAACTACTGTAGTGTCAGTCAAATAAGTAAGTAAGTGAGGGAGCATTACAAATAGGATTTAACAGTGGAGGTGGATGAGTGGTCTCGTAAGAGTCACAAAACTAATACATAACTCACAAAGTCTTACATAATTGAGGTGACATTTCAAGTTACAGGATTAAAATTCTACTGGTTTTAAGGATCAAGAAGAGTGTCAACCCCTAACCCTTTAGCCACTTTAAACTCTGTGATCCTCTCAACAACAAAAGACACTGTTTCATAACTTTTTGTAAAGAACATTTAATAGGCTAATGCATATATATATTAAGACTAAAACTTATCTTAAACTGTCTCAAGTCAAAACAAAAATATTTTGTTGGGGATGAACTACAAAGATTCAAGAGAAGCTTTTATATTGGATACAAAAAGATGAACCTTTTCCCCATTCCCCTTTAATTTTAACTTTAACCATGTTTGGTTCCTACTTGAAATACTTCCATTATCCACAGTGTGTAGTACACTTAAACATATATTAAACTATCACATAAATTATATTTCGTAACATGACGTCCCATTCTCTATGAATTTGTACTTCTATAATGTGTTGGCTCCCTATTATTGTATCATTCCAACATCTCATTGTTGTGTTAAAAAGTCCTTACAGACACCCTTTAAAGTCTTGACCATTAAATTTCGGTTATGTCTCATACTTGATCTCTCAAAATAGTGAAAGGGTTTAAAGGAAAAAAGTCCTTTGAATCAAAAAGATTTAGTTAATGGAAGAGGCCTGTCTCGTCTAGTAGTAGTGTGAAAATAGTAATTGTTAGTCGAACTGGAGGTGAAGGGATAAATAGCTGAGAGCCATTAGTACTCTCCTCACAAACAACAATAATATAATATAAAATCCAATTCACAAAAGTGTACCCTTCTGGCTCACAGTGTAAAAGGTAGCAGAACACTCAAGTTGAGAACGGGGGAAAAAATCTCATAATATTTCTCAAGTAGGGGTCCAGCGAGCCTTAGACTCACTTACTAACCCGAGGAAAGTTTAGCCAGCCAGGTCATAACAATAATAAAAAATCATAATAATCCTTTTAATGCGTATAATGCCCAGTTGACCTGTGTTTAGTGTGAGGGCTCTCTTAACAATAATACTCTCAAATGTACTCAAAATATAATGGTTTTCGATCGTATAACCCTTTTACTCTCAACAGTCTCAGTCTAGTCAGTACTTAACAACAGGACATAAACTCAAAAGTATAAAATTGGGTAAGGCGGAACTCATATTGGTCAATCCTAAAGTAAAGGATTGTGTTGGAAGGAAATGAAAACGACTATTCTGGTATGACCTCGAGCTGCTGGAAAACTTGGCAATAAAAAATCCATTGATTGGATGACATCAATCTTGGTTTTCTGTTCACGTTGGACATTGAGACCCAGAAGAAAAGGAGAAAGTAAACCTAGAGACGCTTGTGTTGTCGGACTTTCTCCACTTTCCCTGTACACTTATTAACTATTGCGTATTTTCTCAAACGAGTCAAATTTTGTTCAATTCATTTTACCGACATTTTAACCGTTCATAAATGATTATAATTGTCACAATTTGAACACATTTGAGGGTTATAACCATGCTCCGAACATGATATGACTTGGTTCCACACGACTCCAAAGTACTAATGCTAATAACCACATGTTTATTCCCAGGTCCCCTCGACCAGACCTACCATATGGATGAAATACAGACTTTAGCATCTAACAAAATCCTCAGAGACCAGTTCTGTCTGTTCTGATTACATCCAGCTTCCTTGTTCTTATGGAGAAAATCAGAGTGAGAGATGAAATGAAAGAGTTAATTAGTGAAATGAAATGAGTTAAGTGGAACTCCTAATATTGACACACAACCGCACCTTTTCCCTGTCTTTCTCTGAAATAAACTGTAGAGATCCTGAAATTGAGAGTTTGAACTAATCATCCCTGGCCATGCATCTAATGGGGTCCCAAAATACGATCGGGTGAAACACAGAGTCACAACGGAACTGAATTTTTTATTCCCTAAATATCTTCACCACTATGAATGCCTTAAGCTTATTGCAAATGCTCGAATTGGAAACTCTCCCCAAATTATTCTAAACCTCTTATCTCATGATCAGGATTATCGTACACTAAACACACGAAATATGGCATATGACGTCCCAACTACTAGCGTAAGTCCTTTTCAGGCCAAACTCTTAGCCCATGTTTCCCGATCAAAAATATCCCTTCTACCTATGCCATTAAGATCTAACTTTTACGAATTAACCAATGACTCTTTAGCTAAGTCGAAAGTCTTTTTAAGAAATGTTTTTGAGTACCTTCTACAAAATCAAACCAATGATTGTAAGCCAGAAGATCCTGGTGATAGTGATAGCGATATGGAGAATTCCACATAAGCT
>JAQIYE010000820.1:0-10613 GCA_034699765.1 Xenyllodes armatus
TCCAAATAGTGCAATTTTGACAAGTACAATGATTTTTCCATTCGGTAGCCACATTATGGTCTTTGTTTCCCAATAATACTGGATAAGAGGGACAGCGACAGCATGTGCTGGTTTTTTTCCTTTAAATACTTACGTAGGTCAGATTTAGACAGAAAGCCTTGAGTGAAGCCGGTACTCGCGGTGGTGACTCGTGACTCCGTGACGGCAATCTGTGTTGGGGAATTTAACAAGGAACAAAAATCCCTGTAGCGTCCCATCATCTGTGGTTTATACGCCAAGACCCAAACGACAGCAGAATTTCAATTTTAGAAAATTTTCCAGTAGGTAAAACCAACACTGTTGACAAGCCTGTTAATATTACCGAAAAATGGTGCAATCAAAGTACACGCGAGAGGTAATGAGGAAAAAGGATTTCATTTCACACGGGAGGGACTCATGTACAATTTTTACTTTGAATTCTGAGAAAGGTCATTAATATTCCACCAGTGATTGTATCATGAGATTTAATTTTATATCTAGTTCTTGAGCCAGAGACACATATTTCCCATTCACATTTAGTTAAAATGCGTCTGGCTGAATCACATTCATGCATTTATATTACTCTTTGGACTTGAGTCATAGTCCCTCAGAATATATTAATGTGAGTAGGAAATGGCAGGGCTAAAAAGTACTAGAATATGTCCGTTTTAGGAAATTAAGAACTGATCAAATATTGATCAAATTTGAGATGGAGAAGATTAACGAACGTAATAATTTAGTTTGAAGATTAGATTTTTTTTTGCAAAAGCAGCCGGCTTACTAAAAGAAGCATTCCGTTGACACCTCATTTAACACCATTCAATCCCAGTACAAAGAAATTAAAATCCTGCTTTGAAAGATCAAATTTACAAGTGATTATTCATAAAGCAACGTAAACGTAATAAATTTGTAACGTGAAGTATTTGAAAATCCAGAATTTCGGGATCTTTCATATTTTTGAAAATTTAAGCAACTTGTGATGTATTTGAAAATCTTATGTTTGAGCAACTTATGATGTATTTGAAAATCTTATGTTTGAGCAACTTATGATGTATTTGAAAATCTTAAGTTTGAGCAACTTATGATGTTTCTGAAAAATTCTGGTGATAAATTTGAATTTGTTAATTTCAAAATCAGATTTTGCATGTTTGTCAAAGCAAAAGCTTAATGTTTCGCTCGGCTAGGCTCTACATAATAAACTGGTTTTGATCGGTTGGTTTTATTTAAATCTCTTTGAACCTATGGCTCTCATTCAACTTCCGTTTAGTGCAAGAGATTGATGGGAGAAATGTTACATGAAGAAAATTTAAACGCACACGAGTTTGGCCAAGGTTAAAACAATCACTCAAATCAAGGACCAAGGGCTCTATGTCAGTGCCAAGGATTTCTGTCTTGACTGTCTTCATATTTTTGGCTTTTCTCACAATAATGTGGCATAAAGAACGCAAGGATCACAAAACTTAAATCGTTAAATCCCTTCTGAAATGCTACAATGCAGTGCAAGGACATTTAATGGGCAAAACATTTATCTGATTGTGAGAGTTTTTACAGACAAATAGAAATACTAATACTATACAAATTCTTTAAATCCTCTCACATAGGAGTTTAGTTATAATGTTGAATTACTTTGAAATTTTTCAAATTAAAATGAATTAATCGACAAAGTATTCAAGATTCAATCTAGTTTAAGATCTGCAGGGTTATACCTATTTTTCATGTTCAAACAAAAGGATCATTTTACCTTTGTTACAACTGTACTATCACGGTCTTCTTGTTAAAATATTAGATTGCATGGTCACAGAGTATATTTCCATTGTTCTGTTCATTCCGAGTATAACCACATGTATAACTAACTGCGATTAAAGATAACAACCGGGATTATGTTAATAGAATGAAAAAAGGGCACACTGTCTGGTTCTCTCAAAAATTTACATCATTTGACACTTTTTAATATTTCCTTGAAAAAAATGCAGAGCACAACTTCATTGAAAAGCCGGCTTCATAAATTTTTGACAGTTGACAAGATCACAAAATCTTGTACAAGTCTTCCATTCAATCCCATCAGTAATCAATCAGAAGGGCATTTAAAGTTAACTTCCTTAATGATTTACCAAAAATTCTCAGAATTGAGTTTGGGAATGAGAAAAAAATTAAATCAGGTTTTATGCATATTCTTTCATTTTTGAAAATTGGGAAATTTTAGGTGTCATTTTGATCTGGCTCAGATCAGGACATGACGCAGATGAATAGCATTGACCAATTCGTGCAAAAATTCTCTTTTGACTTAATTGCCAAACTGCCATAAAGTCTAAATAATTTCAGTAAGTACATAATTTCATCGTCCTTCTAATGGCCTTTGTGACAAATTGACAATCACATAATTGGTACAAGTTAAATTCAGATAAAGATTTCCATATAATGTTGCATTCATTTTAGCATCTAAAATTAACAACATGATTCTAACGATTTGATTAGTTTCCAATACACAATATTATCACTTTTCCACTTGAACTTGTAAATTTCCCTAAACCTTTTATTTTAATTGACTTTGAATGTTTTGTTATAAGTAGTAGGAAATACTATTTTGTAATTGCATAATTTCGTTTTAATGAAAGCACATAATGATAAATAACAGATTTTACAAATTGTGAAATAGCAAAACCGGTAAATCCAGACCTGTGATGTTTAGTGATGTTTGCACGATCAGTTATTAAATTGCTCTCGCAAATCGTTTGTTTAATTCTCCAAAATGCTCCTTACAAATAGAAAACCTTTTGTTACTTGCGTCTTTTTTGTATTCTTGGGACACTCAAATTCTTCTATAACCTCTGATGAACCGACTGAAGGTCAAGATTTTCCAGGGTTTAACTTTAAACGACCAATAGGTGTTCTTGAGGGTATCCCAGACGCTAGATTACCACGGAATGTAATCCCAGAACATTATACCCTTCGACATAGGCCCATCCTTGATGAAATCCCAGGATTCAAACGTTTTACGGCTCCGAATGACATTAAGATAACTGTCCTTTGTAATCAATCAAATACAAATTTTATAACCCTTCATCGTCATCCGCACAAAATTACTATTCATACGAATCTTGTGAAGGTAAGTGATTTTGATCGTGTGTTTTATAAGGGCTGATGCTCACTTGTTTTTTTGATTTGAACAACATTTATACACATTTTTACGCACTTATAGGTTACGACAGTTGATAGTGAAGAAGTTCCAATTTTGCGTCATTCCTACGACGATTCTCAAAACTTTTATACGATTTGGACCAGAAGCCCATTAAAACTTGGGGAAAAGTATGAGGTTTTCATTCCGTTTACTGCAAACGTATCCCTGGATATTCCATTCGGCCTCTATGCTCAGGTCACAGAAATTCCTGAAGAACCAGATGTTAAGAGGTTAGTTTTTCAAAATTTTTGACCTTTGAGTTTTTCAAAACTCTTGTACCCGTTTAAGCCAGGTTTATATTAAATATTTTAAGATACATGGCCGTGACGACCCTGGAACCCCATCATGCGAGGAAAGCCTTTCCTTGTTTTGATGAACCTGACCTTAAGGCAACCTTTGACATTATAATCGGCCGAACAATTGAGTATCAATCTCTTTCACATACAAGAATTACCGCAACTGCTGCAGAGTAAGTCTGCGTAACTGATTTTTGATCGCATTGTATCAACATTTTATTCAATATTTTTCGTATAACTTCATTTTCAGTGGAATTTGGTTTTGGGATCATTATGAAAAAACAGTTCTAATGTCAACTTACCTAAATTGTATGATTGTGGTCACAAATAACTATAAGGCAAAATATGCTCCAACTGGAATTTTTGACAAACCTGTTGGGGTGAGTTGACACAATGATAATATTTTATTATGCCCCGCTTTTTAATTATTTTTGAAAATTACTTTTCCATACATTAAATGCTTGATTGTTTAGGTATGGGCAGCAAGAAGTGTCATTGAAAATGGCGGAGGTGATTTTGCTGCAGGGGTTTCAGCAAGGTCACTTCAGCATTTTCAGTCCGAGTACCAAATCTCTTACTCACTCTCAAAATTGGATTCTATTGTGGTCCCTGGGTTTCCAGCAAGTGCCCTTGAGAATTGGGGTATAAATACTTACAGGTACGAATGTTCAAAATGTATAAGGTCATGTTTAACCTAGTACTAAATGTTGACCCTGACCTCGGATTTTCTTAGATTCTCTGCCTTGATTTACAACCCTACCCAAAATACTCAATTGAATCGAATGAATATTGCTAAAACTATTAATCATGAAGTCAGTCATCAGTGGTTTGGAAACTTGGTTACTTGTAAATTCTGGGATGTGATCTGGCTCAATGAGGGTTTTGCAAACTTCATGTCAAGTCAAGGACTGGGTATTACAAATCCCGAGTATGAGTCTGAGACAATGTTTATTCCAGACACGATTCAACCTGCAATGTTGGCGGATCAGGGTCGTGGGACACATCCAGTTAAATTCTCAAAGATCCCACCTGATTGGTGGGGGTTGTTTGATGCCATTAGTTACTCTAAAGGTGGAGCTCTCCTTTATATGGTTCAAAATTTTTTGGGGACACAAATTTTTAAGAAGGGACTCATTGGATTTTTGACAAAATGGTAAATGAAAATGTTTCCTACGATACTCTAAGAGGTCATGGTGAAGCATTATGAACCTTATTGCTTTGAATACAGGCAAATGCAAGGGGCAGATCAGGATGACCTTTTTGATAGTTTGGACGAGGCCGCGGCTGATGCTGACCTTTTAAATCCCCTTCCAGTCAATCTCACAGTAAAGGATATTATGAATACTTGGACCCTTCAGTCTGGGTATCCTTTGATTAGGGTTTCAAGGGCAGGAACAAAAATGATTTACGTGACACAGGTAAGTTTCGTCAAATCAACAGATAAACAAGTATATTGTTTTTTTTAAACTTGCATAATGCTCCTATTTTCCAGGAAAAGTTCACACTTACCCCCGGAGGAGAAAATCCAGGAGCTCTTTGGCATGTTCCCATTACAGTCGCTACCAAGTCTCAGCCCACCAATAATTTACCAAATCTTTGGCTCCGTTCAAATTCAGCATTGAGTTCCTACCAATTGGCAAAATCTTCAGATTGGGTCCTCTTGAACCCTCAGACAACAGGATTTTACCGGGTTTTGTATGACCCTGACCTTCTTAAACTCCTTGTAGATCAGCTGAAGGCTTCTCACAGTGTTATTCCAGCAACAGCTCGAAGTCAGTTGGCGGATGACTATTGGAATTTTGTCATGGCAGGTAAACCTGAAATGATCCAAGTGATCCAACGGAACTTTAAATGATAGAACTAAATTTTTGGCCTGAATTAACAAATTTAGGCACAACTCATGTAAACGACTCCCTATCACTGACAAGATACCTTGGATCAGAAACTAATCTAGCCCCTTGGAAAACCGTGAGACTCAATTTAATGAAAGCTCATACGATATTTAGTGGAACCGCAAGTTTTCACTCATTTCAGGTTAGCTTCAAAATATTTATTCTACAAACTTAGATTGTCTTCTTTTACAATATTTCCCTAATACGAAATAAAAAATTTCTATTCCAGCGTTATTTCCGTTCCAAAGTTATCCCTGCGCTGGATAAAATTGGATGGACTCAACCAAATAATGAAATTGGAAATAAAGTGATCTTGAGAGAGCGTCTCTTAAATTGGGCTTGCGAATTGTCTTGTTCAAAGTGTTTAAAAGTAGTCGTGGATCTGTTTCAAGAATGGATTAAAACTCCTGAAAATAATCCGTAAAGGATCAAATACGATTTAATTTAATCAATTTTTGGCTTTACGTATTATGCAAAAAATTGATAACTTGGCTATAAAATATATTCCAGGATTCCAGTAGATCTTCGACCCACAGTCATTTGTGGTGCTGTAAGGAGCATTGGGTGGGAGGCTTTCCAATTTGTTCACACTCGGTATCAAGGTCAACTAAAACAAGGAAATGAAGATTGGAAGCGGATTCTTTTATCCTCATTGACTTGCGCTTCAGAAGCGTCCATTCTCCAAAAGTTAGTATTTGATTTAAGTGACTTTTCGTGACAACAAGAAATTGAACGTATCATTTTGTTTTTTTCTTCAGATTGTCTGAGATGACCTTAAACGCTACTCAAATCGACCCTAAACACTCAAGTTTTGTCCTTCAACGAATTGGTACTAATCCAAATGGTCGAAGTTTAGTTTTCGACTTTATCAGGAGCCATCTTCAAGGAATTGGGCCCAGGGCATTTGCTGACGCGGTAAACTCTCTGTCAGATTCGTGGCACTCGAATTGGAATGCCCAAGAGGTCAGATGAGTTACCATTCGCAGTAAAAAATAATATAGGGGATCATTGAAAACAAAATTTTAAAATCGATCATATATACTCTTCTTCTTTTTAAATTTAGCTCAAAACTTTTATGAAAGCCAACAAAGAGACCTTGTCCACCGTGAAAGCGTCTCTGGAGAGGTCTCTAAATAAAATTATGACCAATCTATCTTGGATGAAAAAGATTGGAGCACCAATGACTTTATGGCTTGAGGATGAAGTTAAATCCTTCAAAGTTTAATTATTGTGTTCCATAATCGGATAATAAACTTTGTCATTTCATATCTGATGATGGTTTTCTCAAATTCCTATATTTTTTTGTAAATTGAAACAAAATATAATTTTATTCTAAACTGCGCACAATTCATAAGCATCAAGTGCACAAAAATCATTATTAGCATAATTAGGCCTTTTTACCTTTTATAAGCACGAAGCATTTATTCTTTTGCGATTTCATAATTATTTTTTGGTTTTCGAGATTAAATTGGACAAAAAATGATAATGTTTTTCCTCATGGTAACCTTATATTACATTATAGATGTTTAACTCGGTCTCCGATTTCAGTTGTTATTTGGAGCTTGAGACGGACGGTCTCCCTCTGAAACTTTTTTTTTACTTTCACTGCTTGACCTCTTTTGACCTTTGTTCATCAAAGTTAAGGATTTCAGGTTGTCCGTTTTCCATTTTCTCCGGACAAACTCTTGGTTTGTTCAATACATCCTCAGTTGTGAATTCGAGTTTGAGAGAGAAAGGCCATTTTCTGTGGAGATTCTCCTCTCTTCCTCTTCTGGTGGAATCTTCTTGAGGAGCTCAGTTTGTGGATCAACGGACCGTGACATTTAACTCAAAGATGGCTGGATGTTTTAATTGTCCACCACCTCGTTTTGGCACTGATGACTGTGGACTTCAAGGGGATTGGATCCCTCGGTAAGGTTGACCTTTCTTCATACAATACAGCATATGGCACATGTTTTCATATGGTACATATATTTGGAGGGGCATTAAGTTGTATGCATGCTGTAGTATAGAGGTCACTGTCACTGACCTTTGGTTAAATGTAACGATATTGAGCTAGCGTGGCTTGCAGGACTTTATATTTATAGGTGATTCATAATGCTTTAACACTTCCAATATCACATAAAACAATTTTTACGACGAAATCACTTCTTCCTGAATGATTTTCAATTTGATTTTACAAATTGTACATTCAAAAAAAAACTTCATAATGACAGCTCATGTTGATGTGAGTCATTCATGAAATGAAAACTGTACAGTTAAAATGGGAATGGAGTATTGATTGCATCGATCAAACTTAAAGCTTCATCGATCTAGAATTAAAGGCTACATGCTAGAGCAGATACAATTACAATGCATTAGTTTAGTTCATTGCAGATGTATGAACTATGAAGCATTTTGAGTGACATACAGTGACCTCTAAACTAGACTTTTGATATGGGATGTATTAAAATGTGACCTTGGATCATTTTTTACAAATTCAGACGAGCCCTATTGGTGAAACCACTCCCACGTTTCACTCCACAAGAATGGGGTCTTGCCACAACGATTGCCAAAGCAGCAGCGGAGGCAAATCGTGAAGATGCCGATAAGGTTCAAGCTGAGTCTATGCGGGTCGTGGATCATGCTAATGAGATCTCTGAATTAGCTCGAGGGGATGTGGAATGGCGTTTCAAGGAACGACTTCAAGAAGTTGAACATTGGCGAGATGAACTCAAACTCAAATTTGCTGACATTAACAATGAAATTGATGCTCAGACCATTTATCGACAACGTGTTGAAAATGCTCTTGGAACAATGTGTCATGTCCTCCAGGTCAATTCTGAAATACTTAGGATTAGGTATTACGACATTTAAAAACAAAAAAACAGAAAGAACCTAATAATAATTACTTTACGGATTTAAATTTTTAATATAATTATATCTGTATTTCAGAGAATGCCGTGTTGGGATTGACCTAGTTCATGATCCTCCACAACAAGAAATGATCAGTGAAATGAAAATTGTTGAAGGGGTTCAAGGGGTTCTCAAACGAACTCTTGAATTTTGTACTGAAGAAATCAGGATGTTGAGGAAAACCAACTACAATTTGGACAAGGAATTACGTGACAAGGACTCTGCACTTCGGATTGATCAGTATGCCAATGATCTCAACATTCATCGGGCAGCAGTGCATCCTCAATGTGATGTCTGTATCGGTGAATACAGGTAATTTTATGATCAATTATGATTATGAAAATATTTTTTTCTTTCCTGACCTTTAAAAATTATACAAATAATAATGAAAATTGCATATATTTTTTCCCTTGAAAGCAACGTGGATGAAATGGATTGGGAAGAATTCACTAAAAGAAACAAGATGACTGCTGAAAAGCAAATCAATTCATCGATTCAACTTCGAACTAAAATTGATAGTTTGTTGAGACAAATTTGTGAGGATATGAGGGCTCAACTCTGTATCACTGACCGGACATTTAACATTCGTCTTAGAGAGCTCATCAAAGTTAAGGGTGAACTGGAAGAGCAACATGAGAAGGTAAGTTTGAAGCTTGAACCACCATATCTTAATTTTACAATAATTTTAGATTCAAAAAATTTGTCACATATTTGATTTGAAAATGTTATTTTTTTTTGTCCAACAGCTATCAAGTAAAGTTCGTGAGATGGAGGGTACAATTTGTAAACTGGAAAAAACATTTGAAGAAAAGAGGGGAGCCGTGGCCCTTGCACAAACCCAATTGACTATTCGTGGAAAACGACCAAATCTTGAACTTGTCAAGTATGTGATCATTATATAATAATTAATTAATACTGATTTGTCAGATGCCAAAATTGTCATAAGCTTTTAGTTTATTTTTAAAATGATTTTTTTTTAAAATCTTGTTTGTAGGGATGCAGTCCAACGTCGTCTTATTTTGGAAATTCAAGAATTGTCTGACTCCATGCAAAAGATAAATACCAACATCATCAATTGTAAGATCTCCCTTCGTACTCTTCTTCGTAATCAGTTGGAGATTGAGGATGCAATCAATGTCAAATTGAATTCAATTAACATTGACGAGACCAAAGTCATTCCCCTTCGGAAAACAATTAAATTCCAAGAATACTAAATGATGTGGAGGACCCCTCTTCTTCACACGGACCCAAAAACTCATCATCAACAAAAGAAATCGTCTTGGGCTTGTCTTGCCTTATATGTATCAATGATTCATTCCATTAACTAATTTTTATTACATTTAATCCATTTCAAATCTGTGCTCAAATAAAGTACATTGTCTTCAAAACCAAGTCTTCCAGCAGTTATTGTGTTAGAAGTGGGGCATTTCTTTTCTAAAGAGCTGGCCTTCTCAAAAAAACTAAAAACTTTGAAAATCTGACGCTTTTTTGTCTTTTTGACCTACGAAGTCTTTCACTATTTACAAATTCTAAATTAAAACATGAGTAAACATGTTCAAATTTACAAAAACGGCCCACTGTCATCATCTCCGTCCACGTACACAAGTACATCTAGGTACATCATCTAAAAAATCCACCCTTGAGACCCATCTCAATAGGAGTTTTAACAAGAGTGAAAGATTGAACAAAAAAAAGAGAAAGTGACCAAGAGGGTAGGGTCATTTTTTGATATTTTCTATTTTGGGTTTTGGACAAGAGACAAGACTATTCTACTTTTCTTCATCCCCTTGAACATGAACAAGAAACAAAAACAAAATGAAATTATTTCAGAAACTAACGACTGGGTTCGGCGAGACACTCTAAAAAAACACTTTCTTCAAATTTCAAAAGAATCGGACTTGGACTTTTACTTGATATAAGCACGAGTCCGGGGAAGAAATACAATCTCCAGAGCGCTGAGTCTCGGGCAGTGAGCAGTAGCTCAACTCGGACTCATGTGGAACAAACGCTTTCGTTTTTGTCAATTACGGGCCAAAGCCCATTGACCAAATCCACTTCAAAAACTGACATTATTGGATCCCTTGATAGATTCTCAGACTCTCAGTCACGTCAATGAAAGGGTTGTGATGTGATCAAAATTTCTTTGAGCTCCCGTCTATTTTTATGAGAGACAAAAAAGCAAGAAAGTTTGAAGATGATGAAAGGGTCTTTTCAATTGGCACCTCGGGACTCATTACTGACCAAATGCTTTATTATAGGACACAAGTTTTAATCCAGGAAAATGATCAAACAGAAAACTTTTTATTTGTTTGAAGTGTCCAAATTCTAAAGTTT
>JAQIYE010000821.1:0-10612 GCA_034699765.1 Xenyllodes armatus
CCCATGGCCCGACACGACTCCCACACTTCTCAGCCAGCAATAGATTTTCATTAAAAACTTAACATATCAGTTATTTACATTTAAGTAGGTTACCTTGATGGGCATGTTGAAGATTTTAGATGAATGGATTGACCTTTGGAATACTAGGCTACTGGAAATTGACCTCAAATGACCACCAACTACACGAGGGATGACTTGCATTTGAGCCTCAAAAGTTATAGCTGCTGGAATGAATGCGGTTGGATAAAGATACTGTGACTGGACAAGTTGAGAAGACTACAAAAAATCTGGAACTTTCCACTCTCACTCTCCTCCTCCTCCTCCTCCTCCTGGACAAAATTAATAGAGGACCAAAAGAACCAAAAAATTAGCACATTAGAATACAATATATATATTTATATATGACAATTTGTTATAATTTAAGAAATTAATTCTTCATCCAGCAGAGGATACATACAATGTTTCAGTTAACCTTGATTTTTGATGTGGTAATTGAAAAGGGTCAAGGTCATCAGTTCTCGATTAAATCATCCACAATCCTCTAACCATGTGACATCCCTTAGATTAGAGTGGAACTAGCGGCAGCAGCGGGAGGATCATCTGTGGTCAAGAAAGATCATAAAGTCCATATCAATTTTGTTTGCTTGTAAACTTCTGTCCCCTCGCCTCTTTTTCTTTAGTACTTGAAGAATTTATTATTGAATCATTTGTCAGTATCAGTACTTTTTTTAAATTTATTTTAAAAGTTTCTCCAAAAACTATAATTAATTGTAATGGGGAATTCGGATACAAAATACACACACACCCATAAAACAGAGGACCCCATCCTCATAGAAATTGTCCATAACCCCCCAAAGAATCCTGGGGAACCTCATGATGTCAGGATCAAGGGTCCACTGCTGTACCCTGCAGGGGCAGCATTAGGAGGGTTAGGTTTCGCTCTAGTTTGTTGGGGCATAGGACAATTGATGCGGAAGGGAACCAAGGACCAGTGATCCAACTACTATATACAAGGAACAAAGGTCAGTTAAATACAACAAAACAAATTAATTTATGCTTCATACTAACTAAATTAGTATGATGGATTGGATTGATAAAATATGTGATGGGACAAACAATATACAATCAAGAGTGGAGTTGTTAAAATGTTGAATTTGATTACTTAACAGAGGTGTCACCATCAGAGCCCCACCTTTGACAAGGTGATTGTTGAGAGGGAACCACCGAGGAGACTAACGAAAATAAGGAGCCCGACCTTGATCCGAGATCGTACTAAGAAACTATAGTTTCTTAATTTATATGAAGTTTACTATTTGTTATATTATTCTAGTATTCTAGAATGCATTTGTATGAGATTGATTGATTTCTTGTTCAAAATAAAATTCCTCGTGCTATATTTGCTTGTGATCGATCGTGAATACGAGTATTTTTATTTTTCATCGATTTTGGAATAAGAAACCACAAGTAAGTGAGGCATGAAAGATTCTAAAATTACACTTTTAGTACCATACCTACTATTTCCTAGACTATACTCGAACAAGGTTAGAAAATCTTAGAGTCAAGGTGATGGGCTTTCGTCGAGGTCAAGTTCATCCTCCGTCCTGGTGAAGATTTAAAAACCATTGAGGATGAAGATTTGAACAGGACTTTTTATACACCATTCATGTCATTCTTCTTTGCTTGATTGATTTACAGCTGAAAAAACTACAATATGAGCGTGACCGAAATGTTTCTGAGATCTACGACAAAACGGGTATATCATTTTTATTCTGCAGAATCCCATTCTCAATCAAATAATTTTCTACATCCCCAGGATAAAATTCTGAACCAAATTCCTCTTTTAACTGGACAAAATTACCAATCAAATTTCCACCCTTGTACACTAGAATAGCTGGGACCCCTAACTTTTTAAACTTTTGACTCAGACCAGCTCGAGATGCTAAAATTTTACAAAATCGTACTCGAGGATATTGAGGGGATAATGAGGTCAGGCATTCATTCATGATCCTACACTCTGGATTCCCAGACTCATAAATATGAAGGACCACTGAAACTTTAGGGTTCGTCTCATCCAGAACCTTGAGATACTCTTCTCCTGACTCAATTTCATGGAATGAACCAAAAGTTGGGAGATCAGACACAGTCTTTTGTAACATATTCTTCATTCTCTCCTTTAGGAATTCTTTATAGGAATCATCAGAACACAGCTCAAGGTCAAGGGGATCCAACTCTCCTTCCTTTTGAAGTTTTTCTTCAAGGACGGCTTTTGTCTCATCTGCCTCAGAACGAGTTGTGATTGCAGTTGAGTTGATTAACTTTAAAAATTGAAGATCCGCCTCAGCTTGAGCCCTTGCTTCATACTCACGGTAGGATGAATGATCTGCGAGGACACCTTTTGGACCTGTGTTCCTGGAGACACCACCCCAACGTCTACCCTGTAAAAAATGTAAAGGACACACATTAAAAAAGGTCAAAGGTCAAATAGGTTATACTTTTCTTAAAGTGTAAAGGATTTAAGGCTGAGTAACCTCTAAACCCTGTAATCCTACAGAAAGTGCTCCAGCTCCAACTTCAGCCGGGTTGGCCTCAGCCCTTCGACCTTTATCCTCATCCTCATCATCTGACCCTGACCCCAAGGCTCTTTCCGGGTCCCTCCCCTTTCCAGTAACACCTTCATCCTCCTCGTCGCTACTACTGCAGTATCCAACCCCACGATCCTCTCCAAGGATTTTAGCTTCCAGTCCAGCCATGGATATGAATTATGGATGTCCAATTTGCTCGGTAGTGATCACTAACCTTTGGAAATCGTCCAGGGTTTGATGCAGCGCGGCACGAGCTGAGCTGAACGCTGATTAACTTAATCAGTTTGTTGTCTCCAGTGTGCAGCGATTTTAAAACTTTTAAACTTTCCTGGGCTTATTTCCGGCTCTCTGATTGGACAATAAAGTCCGGGAACTTTAAAAGAATTTGATATCCCCATACAGGAGATAGGTTTCGTGTTTTGGCTAGGTCAATTCGCTGTTCATTTTAAAGGTCAACGTCGAGGTCAAAGGTCATGACCTCAGTCAGTTGAGGCATATAATAATAGCTCTGGCTCTGGAAACTAACCCAATCTCAAAGGTAAGGTAAGGTAAGGACTTAAAGGTAAGTTTAGATTACAATATTGAGCTTCATTTGATACTTACATAATCTTGACGATTTTGTTGTTTTAACGATTTTGGATTTTGGAGGAGGTCAAGGTCAGCGTAACATCGAAAGCATAGTCTAAATGAGTGTCACTGGAGGTCACGCAGTGTTGAGGTTGAGGAGCGCTGGAGCTCTGGTAAAACTATTGGGGGGAAATGGATGCATTGCTTCAACTGTATCAATTCCAGTTTGTGGAACTTGGACCAAGAAGAGCTGTTATTTCTCATCAAAACCATTGTTCAGACTGAACAGGGACGTGTACCTGGATAAGAAATTACTATTTGGAGGTAGACAAGGAGGTGTGAGTCTTATCCATTGGAGAGACTTTAGAAAGGACTCTGTTTTTGAACCAGGATATTTGGACGTAAGTGGTTTAGTTAAACTCCATAAAAAGTTTAATTTTATTTGAAATTCAGTTTACAGTAATTAATTAATTTTTTCTTAAATATAGCCGGATGGTCCAGTTGTTCCTTCCTACGATGTACTGAATGTTCAGCTCAAAGGTTATGACTTTACTATTCTTGAGACATATGGGAAGTACGTTCATAACACATCTGAACGGCTTGGGATTTCAGTTGAAGACAGGTGAACGAAGGTTATACTCAGGGTCTCCTAAAGGTCAAAAGTATTAAGTGTACACGGTTTTTTAATTCTGGGCCTTTTGATACATTCCAGTTGGGCAGCTCCATGTAAAAATTTAAGAGTTACTAAACTGAAGCCAGAAAGTACAGTTGTGGAAACAGAATACAAACTACATGAATATGAAAGAAATGTTCAACTAACAGACATCCCTTCCACCATGTTACCAATCCTCTTGAGCATCCTTGAGGCTACTCTTCCTCCAGGGGTCTCCCTGAGTGTTCATCCTCATGAACCCGAGTTCACAGAGGTCAGGTATATCCCTGACACTCAATTGAATGAAATGAAAGCACAACTGGAAGACATGGGTGGTCCGAGTAGGAAAAGGAAATAGAGATGGCAAGCTCCGATCTAGTCCGGAGGTCAGGTCAGATTAATGTTAGAGTTTTGGATAGTTTTGTTTGTTCCGTAAGATTAATTACTACTGTAAAAAGTCAAATGCACTTGTCAATAAGAGATTTTATTGAGTATAATGATAAATACATAAACACCAAAATATTGAAAAATTCGAAGCTACATTCAAATTCAATGATAGTCTATCTCTATCATCCTATTTCCTATAAATATACTTATTCTAAACTTACTAATTGGCAGTCATTACGTTTTTGGGCTACTTTTAAATTACAAATTGCTTTTGCACAGTTCAGCCTCCCATTCTTTTCAGTGAGGGAATAAAGTCGAAGGAGAAGTTTTGGACTCATTTCTTTACTCATCAATGATGTCAGCTGCGAAATCTGATAAAATTAGAATTAAATGTTAATATCCATCAGTAATAGGTCAATTCTACAGTTTAGTTTTAGTACCATTGCCATTACCATTAGTTAAGTAGCTCGAAAATTCTTGCATACTCACATCCAAAATATTTAAAACTTACAGTTTGTGGTGGTAGCAGATGAAGTAGTGAGAGACTTGGGGTCTTCATGGACAATTCCTCCAAAAATTTAAAAATGAATAGTACTTGTGGCTTTGAACCAGATTTGTTCATTTTGAGTACATGACTAAAGTCATCGTATAACTTTTTAAGTTGTAACTCCATTTCAGTAGCCTGATGAAGTAAATACAGGGATTTTACAATGCACATAATTCACACCCCTAGTAATCGTAAGTAGTACCAATGTCGTACCTCAACACTACTCTTTCGTGACAGAGCTCCAGTGCTCAATTTCCTTTTCTTACTTTGAGGCTCATCATCCGTGGCTCCAGAACCCGGCTCCTCTTTAACTGAACTCGTTTTAGTGTGCAGGTAATAAGATAGGGTTGCATCCACAACAAGGGACACAAGTGTACTGATTTGAGGTTCCACAAAACTGGAGTCCCTGAAATTATTTGAGAAACTTTAGTTCTGGTCCGTCCACACTAACAAAGTGTACGTTGAATCGATAAACTTACTGGTTGGAGAAATGAAGGAGTGTAGGGAGTACTTGAGACATGAGGGCTTGACAACATTTTGTCAAGTTGAGGTGAAATATTCCAAGGATCATGTCCCTCCATTGAGCCAAATCTACCAGATGTTGAACTTCTAAAATTTCCTGTAAAAGGCAAAAAGTGATCATGATGGATTTACCGATCCATATGCGGTAGTTAGTGGTATGGTATTTTGGTATTATAATAATATTGCATGTATAAATGTCTAACAAATTTTAAAGTCTTTACATGGACACAAATAGTAACGAAATGTGATGCTCCACAAATATCAATCAAGTTTTTTAAATTAAGAGTTGTCTCTACATCTGCAATCCCCCTGGATGACAAACACTCCCAACATTTGCGGAATAATTCAGCTGAAGTTTTATTCTCCAAAATGCTGAACCAAATAAACCATAATTATCATTAGTTGTTTAAATAGAATTATAAATTCTTGTCATACAATTGATACACAGCCCACATACCATTCTGGTTGACCCACGGGGACAGTGGAGGGCTGAATACAGTGCATCATTTTAGTTATAATTTTAGTCATCGTTGCATATCTAAATCAAGAAAAAATCAATCACGCCTTGGTATTGTTGAACCGCTACGCTTATAGCGCAATTTTGTCAAATTTTAGTAGCCCTACCTTTCCTTAAAATTGTCTTGAGCCTCCTCTGAGGGAAATGGATTCAAAAAATGATTCAAAATGTATCTGGCCTTCCCACATTGTTGTTCAGGCATGATCTGTTAAAAAATTACCAGAAGCGTCAAGTCAATTCATATACACACAACCTCCAGCGATCAAAACATTTAGAGTTATCTCCTTACCTGTATATAAGCACAAAGCCAGGCAGCAATTGAAACCGGCAAGGAACAAATCCTTGAACGAAATACATCCAGAATCTTTTTAACATCTGCAAAGTTGACTGCATCATTTTCCCAAGCTACCAACAGATCATGAACAACCCCAACAGCATTTGTACACAACTCATGCCAAAATACCAAACTGCAAATGTTGAGATATTCGGAAGATAACTGTCAAGTAAATTCCTTGTCCTGTTTAAGTACCACGCTTGTTCTTCATACAAATAATAACCTTGTCTTAAGTTCAATGTCTCCCTGAAGGTATTGGTTGAGGAGGAGGTCAACTTTGCTCTGATCACATCTCGCTAGGATTACGTCTGGATTTTTCCCAACATTTTCCTCAACCATGCAGTCCCGGTACCAATCCTCAAAAAAACAATCAGGATCCTCGGCATCAAGGGACTGAGAAACATTGTATAAACAAACTTCCATTACAAGTTCGAAAATATAATAGCTCTTTGCTCTTTAATTCATAAGAAGCCTAACAGAGTATGAGGAGACTTACCTCCGCTCCATAATTTTGTACAATATGACAAAGCATTAGAAATGAGACGTCAAAAATTATTGCTCGAGTTGTAGAGGCTTTACTTCCTTCCCCATTCACTTGTCTACTAAATTGATTTAACTTCATGAGACGAGACGTAACTTGCTGAAGTCGTCCTGTTGCTGAAGCTGCAGTAAGGATTAATTCAAAACTTTTCCCAAGCATGTCCGAGAGAACACTAAGAATTGCATCCTAAAAAGATTTAAAAGAAAGTTTGATTAAGAAGTAAAGCTAGAACTCCAAAACTGGGTACAATCATATCATACCAATATCAATCCAGTTCGAACCTGATTTTTCCAATAGTCTCCATCTAATGTTTTAAAGACAGAGAGTAGAGTTGCTTCTGCTTTTAGCATTAGAACTACATTCCCAGAATTTTGTTTTGTGGGGGATGGAGGCTGACTTGATCCTTTTCTGTATAAATGTTAATACAAAATAGTTAAGCAGATTTAGTAAATTATTGTATTGCGATTGCACATCAATAATGTTGAACGTACTTTGTCATAAATGCCTTTTTATGAGTCTCGTTTATGAGGCTATTCTTCTGCAGGCTGGTTAAAAACAGCTCGAGCGTGGAACAATGGAACTTTGAGTCAACAATGTCAAGAGTAGACTCATTTGTAAGGAATGAGTCAATCCCTTTAGTGAAATCCTCAACGGAAGCTGAAATACAAAAGTAATTTCAAGAAACTTAACCTTAGGGTTTCCTTTCATTAAAAGAATTGGTTCATTTCCATACCTCCAGCACTTTCCATAAGAGCACTCAGTAATGCTGGTAATTGAAGAAATGTAAATCCAATGAACTTTAGCTCACACTCCTTCCCAATTGAGTCAACAAGCCCTATCATACTGGCATGAATGATGTCGCAGAACAAGTCCGTGGTAGACAGATTCTGCAAAATAAAAAAAAGACAAAAGCAGATAACATGAATGAACTAAAAATTGCTAAAGACAAAGTATAAACTTAAAAAACAAAAATATAAGATGCTGACAAACCATGAGTTGTTTAATGATCAGTAAATCCTTTGCAACTTTGGGAATATCTTTGGAGGATCTCAAGAGGGCTGTGACCATGATTGTACTTTGAATACATGCATTTACAACTTGCGTGCGTTTCCCATCGATTGAGTTGACAAGTTGAGTACTTTTTGGAACTTTTAGTTCCACGCCCCGTGGAGATAATTGATCAATCAACCTTGGGATCATAATCATTAAAATTAAATGTAGGAACCAACATTAAAAAGAACTGATATTTAACCTCATCTGGAGCCTACATCATTACTGCAGAAATATTTTGTTGGTGAGGTCCATCCGAAAACTTCCCTATTTCTCTGGACATCCTTTTGATGTTTTTGTATGTGCCTATAATTAAAAGAGGCAAGAGCCGATTGTTCATTATGTGTACACTCGAATTTTAAAAAATGTAAATTTTCAGATTACCATGTTTACCATGTTCCTCTGCAATTCCAACGCAGAGCAATTCATTAAGAAAAGGTCCACTCAAAAAGAACTCAAGGAGGTTTCTGCATTTTACAACAATCTTCGAGTCCTCAAGTTCAACAGAAGTACTGTCAGAAGCTGACATATCTGATAGGTTCTCTAATGATGAGTACATACAGCTAAGGAGCCAATTTACAATACCCACAATAGTTACAGCCAGTTTGATGCACTTTCCAGCATCATCAGCATTATGATTTGTGATTACATGAGACTAAAATCATAAACACAAAGGCAATTAATTTTACGGTTTTCATTAAACAACCACAAATCAACGTACCAAATTTTAATACTACACCTTTATAATATCCAATAAATCCAGGAGACTTGTAATACAAAACGGTTTATGGTAAGCTTCGTAGAGGCTAATGCTTCGTAGAACGGCTGCTGACGATATTATCTAGGATGGAACGACCAAACAAAAAATTTTACTCTAAATTGACGCAAGTTTAGTTTAACATTGGATAGTTTTTCAGTGTTTCTTATTTCAAGTAACCTGTGAGAAGACGGAGTGCTTCAAATAGGACAAAACCAACAAGTTTGGTCCAGGGCCATTTAGGGCTTGCTGAAGGATACAATCTGAAATAAATGATCCATCCTCATCCAGATCTGCAACCTAATAAATCCATTCATACCCAAATTCCAATTAGCATTATTAATTAATTAATATAACCATGTTTAAATGCAATTAAATGTTAATTGTACTACTTCTCTTATTTGAATCCCCCATTGAACATCTGTCCATCGTTCCCTCCATGCTCTTATAATCAAGTTCTTGGCCATGGACTCTTTAGTCTTGGCTTGTTGTAGGAGTTGAAGTGTAGTCAGTCCAGGGATTCCCTTGATGGCAGAGGAAGTAGAAACAGAACTCAAACTATTGAGTCCAGGAAGGTTCCCTGGAAATCCTTGGAGGGAAGCCATCCTAATTTAATTTAGAGTTCACAGGGAGGTCAAGAGATCATGTCATAGGTCAAAGAAGGTCCATAAAGTGAGCAGTAAAAGAGCCAGTGAGGATGACTGCTCGATCCTCTATTTATTCAGTGGTTACTTGCTCCTCTTCTTCCTTCTTGTCTTATCACTGATGAGACCTATTGAAATTACAAATTTTTTAAATTATTTTAGCCAACAAAATATGGGAAAATATGAAAATTTTAATTAGTTTTCACTTACATTTATGAAAATCGGCATTTTTTAATTTTTAAAAGTGTTAAAGCCTTGTCATTTTTTAAATTCCCAAAATTACCTCACAAAATCCCTAAAATAAATGTATGCATTATTATTATTGTATCTCTATGATTTCCATGAACCAAAACTTACCAATTAATTTCCAAAAGAAGGTAGATGGTGGGACATGGAACCGGAGACGATTTTAGATTTTGGATGTTTTTTTATTAGGGGATTTTGCCTGCTAGTAGACCAAGGGATGATGATGGGATGGGACAAGAAAAAGCCTTAAAAATCCCATGTCCAAATACCCCAAACCGCGTCTTTTTTTTTCCACACACACACAAACCAAATGGGGTTAATTTCCTCCTCCGAGGGGTGAGAAGGAAAAAAGACCTGCAGACAAACAAGACAGACAAAATAGAACTCAGCTCAGCTCAGAAGAGTCGTCGTTTGTTCCTTGGTGTGGAAACTTGTCAAAAAATTGAAAAAGAGGGAAGAATTTTCATCATCCGGAACAATTTTTTTTTTGGATTTGAAGATTTTTGTGAAATTTTGAAGTACATTTTTATTTATTCTAGAGGATTGTTTGGAAAAAAAAGTCTATTTTTTAGACTTTGGACCAATTTTGGATTTTTTTTTGGACGGACGTTTTTAAAAATTGTCGATTTTGTGTCTTCTGTCTTTCTTGAAGGAATTTGGATTATTTTCCAGTTTTTGGTAAGTTTTGATTGTTTTTGTCTTTTATTGGTTTCTTCTCTATTTGTCATTTTAATAGTATATTTCCTTCATGTTCATGTGCATAAAAGTTCATAATTAAATTGGGGTCAATTTGGCAATTTTTCACATTTTCAAACAACCCATATCCGTCAATACACGCCTACACGGCAGAGCACAATGACACCATAACTTTATATGTCAAGTCAAATGTAGCCATGTTTGCGTTGACAGTTAATTATGCGTAATTGCGTACGCACAAAAATGATGCATAGGCTGGTGGCTGGATTCATATTTTGTATAAGTGATTGTGGTCTTCATTTTAATTCTGCTTCTAATTAGCATAAAAGTCACATTTGCATATATCAAATTTCCTTCAAACTGTTCACCATTAACTTTCCTAATGAAATTCCTAGATAAGATCCAGGATGCATAGAGGCGAGATTGAGTTTGTCAAGTTTTTACAAATTAAAATTAATCAATTTAGACTAAAATAAACTCAAATGTTCTTTTCGTCATAAGTCAGTGAAACTGACCGTGCATGCATGGGTGCATGTGAGGATCCACCACCACCGGAAGTTAACCACAAAT
>JAQIYE010000822.1:0-10609 GCA_034699765.1 Xenyllodes armatus
CGCCGTCTTTAATATTATTAATATGTCATTAAACGGCCTTCGGCCGAAAAAAACATTATTAAACGGCCTTCGGCCGGAAAGACGGCGTAAAACTACTGTTATATACAACCATTTTACGCCGTCTTTAATATTATTAATATGTCATTAAACGGCCTTCGGCCGAAAAAAACATTATTAAACGGCCTTCGGCCGGGAAGACGGCGTAAAACGACTGTTATATACATCCATTTTACGCCGTCTTTCATACTTTTAATGTATTATTAAACGGCCTTCGGCCGAAAAGACGGCGTAAAACTACTGTTATATACATCCATTTTACGCCGTCTTTCATACTTTTAATGTATTATTAAACGGCCTTCGGCCGAAAAGAGATTATTAAACGGCCTTCGACCGAAAAGACGGCGTAAAACTACTGTTATATACATGCATTTTACGCCGTCTTTCATATTATTAATGCATTACTAAACGGCCTTCGGCCGGGAAGACGTCGTAAAACTACTATTATATACATGCATTTTACGACGTCTTTCATATTACTACTGTATTATTAAACGGCGTTCAGCCGAAAAAACAATTATAAAACGGCCTTCGGCCGGAAAGACGGCGTAAAATGACTATTGTGGAATTTCATCATGTTCTACGCCATTTAAACCATAATCCCCCCATTCACACAACCCCTTCCCCCCACTCACATTGGTCCCCTTCCTTACACCTGTGGTTAACAGTTTATTAAGACTTGCATTCTCATTATATAATTCATATTTAATACTTTTCCTGACTCTTTATGAAATTATTATTCATGCCATATCAAGAAATTCCAGAAAATTCCATATCCTTCTCAAAAGATAAGGACAGGACACACAGGACAAAAAAGTTTTCTTGTTCATTTTTTACATGTCTACCTCCAAAAATGTAAAAAAAACCAATCATGCATGGACCAATCACGTACCAACTACCAAATCAAAACGTATATTTTTTGAAAAAAGTCATCACATTTCCCTGTCTTTGGACCTTGAATCCAATATTGCATCCATCAAGTATGAATCATGTCATCATGTGATAAGGGACCAAGGCATATATGGCATGACATGGCTTATTATAGCTTGGGTTTTCAAGGCTTGCTCGAAGGAAAGGAAAACTGCGTTGTTACTTTTTTGATTTTAATCAAAGGAGAAATAATGGTCTTATGAGATCTTTTTGATTGTCCATCGCTTTCATTCCTTCATTTTATATTCATACATAAAAGGAAACAAAATGATGCATAATGAAAGTACTGGATAGTTTTTTAAAAGATCCCTCCAACTGCTACTCTTGCATATTAGGTCAGTTGAATTTATTAAACTAAATAATCATCTACTACATCTACTGATAATCTCAATTTCTAAAATTCAAAATTTTTAAAAAAAAAATTAATTTTCAGTTTAGCATTTTAGTAAAAACTAATATGGTCATGTACCACTTTTAATACATTGCATAAAATCAAAAACTCTCATCTCATCTTTAGTTTAATTTCTGTCCCACAACTTGAATTTATAAATGTCTCGGGGTCCACAATTCAAACATATCAAAATCACAGAGATGATAGGGGATTTTGCGAGGAAGGGTTCGATCGTAATTTTTAATCGTGATTACGGGAGTTGTAATTGATGATTAGGGATTAATTAATCCCTAATCATCAATCACAAATCCTCAAAAATCTGAATTTAATCCTCAATCCTAATCAGGATTACGAGCACAAAAATCCAAACCTCACTTTAATCATAATCCCTTACAATTTAGAAATCCCATCCTTAACTTAGTCCCAATCCCGAAAAGATTTAATCCGCAATCCCAATCCAAAAAAATCCTTAATCACGCACCTCTGCAAAATCAGGACCACCGCATGTAATGGGTATTCGTTTTTTGGGACGGAGAACAAACTTGAACAAGGAGGAAGGAAGGGACGTGATTGAGTCGTAGTTGAGGTGGCATCTTTATTTTTCTCTTTTTTCCCCCTTTAAAACCTATGGACTGGCTCAGCCAAGGCGTAGTTGTGTTGTAGCCTGACCCTAAGATGGATTAAAGAAAATTCAAGGGAAAAAGTAGTACGAAACTTTATTTTTTTGTTGAGGTCAATTTTTTGAATTTTGAAAGGTGAGAGGTCAGTTGCTACTACAAGAGTCTACACAACAGCAAAGAGACAACAAAGGTGAGAGGTCAAAGTTTAGGGTTGACTTTAAATCACTGAAATATAGCTCGCAATAATTTAATGAATGTATGAATCAATAGTGTGGATTTAGTTGAAGGGTACTGCTATTCCCATCCATGATGTGCAATGTGTTACATTTGATGTTTTTTAATAATTATTTCATATTTCGATTATAGACGTTATTTGGGGTGGCGTGGAGAGAGGTCAACTTTGAGACATTTGGTCCCTGAGTGCAGTGTACCTCATCAGTCATCCTCCTTGCCATATACTCGGCATAGAGTTACTCCGACCCCCTCATATAAAACATATAAATAAACAACGACCTCCATTAAAGGTAAGGTACTAAATACTAAAAATATTTTATATATTTAAATAGTTGACGATTGTTTTTTTTAAATACAGATGATGGTTAGTTGGAAAACGTGAATAATACAAATGGTTTTCAATTATTTGTTTTTTTAAATAGAATCGTCTTAAAGACTCCCAAAAAATCAACCAGGAGGAGAAAAGACTGTTGTGCAAATGTGGACAAAAATCTGAGGCATTGTGTGACATCTGAAACTCAAGGCAGGAAAAATTGTTGTTATCTTATATGAATGATGAATGTAGTGGATTTGAGTTAGGACAAGAAGGGTTTCAGTAAATTTGGACTCAAGTTGATAACTGGATGGGAACAATTCTATTGAAGGGTCAAGTCCAGACTCAACTTTATTATTATTACAACAAAAGACAAAAGGATATCTCCGGACTCTCAAGTACAAGTCCCCTCTCCTCTTTCAAGGGATCCAACAAGATTAGTGTTTGTTCAACGTGGGTTGAGCTTGATCAAGTCTATGATTGACCTCACTACATCATAGTCGGTAGGTTTGTGTTTTTTCTTAAAATGTAAAATATACAAGTTCTTTTTGCACCATTTAGTATGAAAAATTAGCAATATTTATGATTGACACATTCCACTCGGCCTCAAATGTTCTTACATCAATGAGATCCTAGTGAAATTCTGAGTCACATGAATATAAATTTTTTTGCAAGTCCATTGTCACCCCATTTACTGATCCCTCGTGAATAAAATCAGAATCACGGAGGAGTTTCCCTTTCACCCTAGCAAAAGTCGCCCTCGTCTCATAAATGCCTAAATCTGTTAGTCTAGTTAACTGTGACCAAACTGTACGGAGAAGACCATGAGAGACCACAGCTAATAAAATAGACGTTAGGTTGTTGAAAGCAAATCCAAATACACACAGTTTCAACGGCTTAATTGCATAATCAATTTCAAAGACTTTAATGCCGGAATGGGTACGGGCAATTCCATCATCCATGAATATTGCTATTATAGGATGACCTCCAAATTGTACTTCCTCCCTAGATGGAATCAGGTGCAGCTCCTTAACTTCAGGTATACTGTCCAGAATGTGATTCACATTATAGGCGAATTTAATGTTTGTAGGTAGTGTCCTTAATTTAGGTAAGACTATCGGAAATAAATGAAGTTGAAGCTCAATATCCTTCAGGATATAATGTAAGGTCAATTATTCCAAATAAGAGGATTGATTCTGAAGGAACTGGCCCAGCCTTCGGGTAAACGCTCCAGCTTCTCTTCGGCCCGTCATCCCACGGGAGGGATATCTCTGATCCCATGAGTCAGGTCCAATAATCCCGTGAAACATTCTTAGGTTCAAATTCAAATCCATTAATTGGTTTAGGGACGGAATATCCACTGAGTACAAATGGAGTTCCTTAAGCCCTGATGCATCAATCCCCTCGTTACAATATGGTCCTGTTAATTTCCTCAAGGCCAGATTTGTGAGGTTGGGACAAGATGTCATGATGGAACTCAAAGAAAGTTCAAATTTTGGAAGGTGAAAAACTCTGAGGCTTGAGAATACAACAGCCGTGACATCTCCAGATTCCTCCACACATCGCAAATGGAAGAGGCTTGAGTCCGTGATACGAAATTTCTTGTGGAACTCAAGGTGAACCAGGTTCTGGAAACGTTGAAGGCTGTGGAGGAGTTGTCCTTGTTGGACTTGACTGTATTGCCCTTTAAGTACAACTTTCCCTAGGCAAATCCATGAAATGGAGCGTAGGAGTATGAATATGTCCAGGACAGGGTAAGGGTCAAGGTCTCCTTTGATGAATAATTCCAGAGTTTTGATTTCACGATAGGAGGGTTGATCTCTTCCTAGGATCCCTTGGAGCTCTTCCAATGTTTGAACAGTAACTGTTTTCAGGGCTCCCAAAGTTTTTTATCTCTACTGAACGATATTCAAGGATACTTTTTCCTATTACTACTATTACTAATTAAGTTTGCATACTACAAAGAATGATATGAGTTGTATATAGGTAGGAAGGAACCTGCCGGGACCCCGGCAAATGCCTCGTACTTGGACTCGGTACAACCATTGAAAGATCGTAGAATGAATTATGACCTTTGACCTGACTTGACCTACACTTGGCCAAGTGGAAAATGAACTAATTTTAGGGTGCCAAATAATGAGAACTCGAACACAGAGGAAGCCAGATAATATATTTAAATCTATTAAATTTAAGCCAATGAATACAGATTGATTTTGGGCCAAATTGGGAGCTGTTTGAAACTTCCTCTCTGGTCCGTGGTTGGATTGGTTCTGAGATGTGGTCGGAAAAAGAGGAGGATATGGGGGCCCAAGATACATATTACATTATACGATCACATATCGAACACACAAAACATCATACAAGGGAGAGACCAGAAACTGTAGAGTCAACATAGACTTTACATTGGGATCGGGAATCAGCATAGATCTTACATTGGGATCGGGAATCAGTATGGATCTTACATTGGGATCGGGAATCAGCAAGATTAACCAATGCGACATAAATGGTACAAAATGACATGGAACAATGGTTATAAAATGACAAACCAAAAATACATGAAAAACTTTAAAATATACATAAACACCAATTGAACAACCATAACATTTAATATCATTTTTCTATTACATTACTTTCTTTTCTTAGGTGCTAGGTGTTGACGTTGGCTCAACAAGTCGAAGAAATGATTGCTTTCTTTATTTAAAAATACATTTCTGTAGTTTTTGTAGTTAAATACATCTAGAAATCGCGTAATTAAACACTGGTTAGTTTTAAAGGCTCATTTTACCAATTGACACCCCTAATTCTGCTTTTTTCGTATTTCTTTGGTCTAAAATTTCGATTTGAAAAAATGTTATCAGGGACGAAGTTTAGGGAACCGGGAACCAGATGAAAGGAACCCGGTTCCTCCCATCTATGGTTGGATTGCAGTTTCCTAATAATTTTTGGAAATCGGATGCGAATTAGGATTAGGGATGTACCCGGTGTCCTTTGCTGGGCACCGGGCGTCCGACATCCGATCATATTTGTGTGTCCCTACTTCTAATTCGTGCAAACTAATTAAATCCCGGGTACCCAGTCAAACCGGGTTCGGCTGATATAGTCCGGTCGGGTACCCAGTCAAAAAATTAACCTTTTGAGAATTCGTTTCTAAATTTTAAAAACAACACAAAAAATTGTGTTTTATTATAAATATTCAAATTTATATCTCAAATCACGCTGATTGCCACTTTCAACCACCGAAAACTTATATCCTAAATCTATTTGGTTTCAATTATCAATCTTGGAATCATTTTTTTAACGCAATTGTTGTTGGTGATCCATAATGTTAATTGTATCCTACTCACCGAATACTGCAGGGATTCATCACGGCCATAAAATAAATAGCCTCATAAACTGAAAAAACCATCTCAAACAGAAATAATTGTCTTTTTTTTGGTCCAGCCAAGTACCCGGCAAAATACCCGGCCCGGATTCCGAGCACTATAAGTACCCGGTACATCCCTCGTATTGGGATTAGTATTGGGATGGGGCACAGTATTGGGTTGAGGATCTGTATTGGGATTAGTATAGGGAACGGGATCTCCAGAAAGTACTAATTAGACAAGAATTGATTGATTCAAAAACCAAAAGATAAACAGAAACAAATTGTGTGATACAAGAGTTGAGAATTTGGCGAGAGAAAAAAATCCATCGGTTATTTGTTTTGACAGTGGTATTTTGTTTAATGTGGTATGGTAAAACTTTTACCTAAAGGACATAAAACAAAGCATAGGTTGATGTAAACATGGTAAAATTTAATTTTTATTGACAAATTCGACAAAAGTTGTGTTTATCATTTTCTTCAATCTTTACAACTATCTACTATCCAGCTAACCTTTCTTCACGGAACATACGCACACTTTGCACATATGATTATCCACTTATCTATCTTATTTACTCAACTTTGTACATAGTTTGGTAAATACCCTTATCAATAGGACAGACAGACAATAGATATAAAGGGGTTTGTACCCCTTAATAATGTGAATGGATAAAAACGGCTAAAGGAAAAATGACTAAACTCTTTCCTACCTTCCATTTCCAAGTAAAAACCATACATATCCATAATTACCATTACATGAATTAAATGAGTCAACTCTTAACAAGTCATCAACAAAATTGAAGATTTTTAAAAAAGGTCAAAAACAAAGATATTCTATGAATAAACCTCTCCTTCCTTCCATTCGATGACCACTTGGAAAAAGACTATTTTTGATTTTGTATTATTATTATGGTCTGCGATGCATTGACCATTATGAATTCGTATTTTCTGTCCGTCAGTCTGTCATAAAAGTACTCTAAATTTTTATCGCTTTCGACATTCGAACGGAAACTTTCAGGATACATTCGGACTAGGACTCGAAAGTTTGAGTTCACGAATCATCATTATAGCATTAACGGTTCGTGTTTTACTTGCGAAATTCCAGTGAAAAATCATCATCATCGCCATGTACTCGGCATAGGGTTACTCTGACCAACTCATATGTAACTATTGGCATTCGACGCGTCTCATTATGGCATACAACATTAACATTGGGCGTTTTGACCAAGCTCGTACTGTTTGATCTCTAGAGGTCACAAAAGGTCAAAATTTTCATTTTAGGCATTTTCGAATACAAGAACGCATAAAATGTTTAGGTAGAACGTTTCTTCAACGTTCAAAATTACATTTAACCTTTCTATGACCTCAATCAAAGGTCAAGGTAAAGATTACATTTAACCTTTCTATGACCTCAATCAAAGGTCAAGGTAAAGATTACATTTAACCTTTCTATGACCTCAATCAAAGGTCAAGGTAAAGCGTTATTCTTAATCGCTATAATCTACTATAATCCGTTTATAAAGGTTTTATTAAGGTGAAAACGCAGCTGTATACAAAAGTTTGCTCACAGTGGACTCACTATGTACTTAGCATTGGAAAATTCTTCAATTGTGCCTGTCTCCGTCCACGCGATAACTTAAGAACGGTTTAGACTTTCAAGCTTAAATTTTCATGATAAGGTTTTGAGGTCATGCCTAAGTCTGAGTTCGAAAATCACGTTTGTTCCTGAACTTGTCCTTTTGGAGGTTTAAAATTTTACTCCCATGTTAAGTAATGGAAAGATTTTTTCATTTCTCTCATCACATCATCATCACCTATATAAATATGCAATTTGCAAAAGTTTATGCAATTTTCAAAATCTTATAAAACCTTGAAAATTGCATGAAATTTTAGCACTCATACACTTGGAGCTGTCACAGCCTTTGGTTTCTACATTCCTCACAGCCTTGTTTTTTCTCACCTTTGCTACATCCGGGGTTTACACCGGTTTATTAATTCCAATTATAGAAATCCAAAACTTTAAAACTTACTTATGGATGGGAATATGAATATGATGACTCATGGTCAAAAGTGAAGGAGTGAAAATAGAGTTTTGCGTTTTTATTAGAGTGAATAATGGATGTGAATCCGGTAAAAAGGGCAGAGATCAACTAATCCAGCAACAGTTTGACAGTGAACCTCAAAGGGACAGGCGTTATACTATTTGTGCTTAATTTTCCAGAAATAAGAATCAAGGGATCCTCTCCCTAACTATAATTAAACTATCTATAAGGAATTAAAAATTTACTAATTTCAACAGTACTTTCAAGTTAACTGTGGATTTTGATTACTTTGAAAAAAGTTTTTTTTGTCGACTTTGTTGAAACGTTGGTGATTGAGAATATTTTATAAAACTGTGGATTGATTAACTTTTGGGTGGTGAACATTAGGAAGGAACTAAATAATCAAGATCCGTCTCAGCTTAGTAGTCACAGAACGGAACGAAGCATTATCATCAACGTTCAATCATTGACATTTTGGAAGAAGGTCTGTCTGACCAAAATCGTTCTTTGTTCCTTTGTCATTCTTTCAACGCGAGTTCAACTTGACCTCTTGGTGTACCGGGCCTTTGTTTAATCTTGGGGTTCGCTCATCGAAACGAGAGTGATTTCAGTATTACATTGTTGCAGTATTAATTCCTTTGGTAAGTTTATATTCATAGCTAAATATTTTTGTTGGATGAGGGGTTGATGGATCATGTAAGCATTACGCTTCAGTTTGTAGAAAAAATCGAGGACTAATGCTCATAAAATTGGAATAAAGCCCGTTTTTCATTGTTAATATAAAATTCCGAGTCTGAACGGTTTTCCAAATTTAAACTAGGATTCAGACATTGATGAGAAATTGAGAATATTTTTGTACTTTTAATTATTATTGAGGAGATTCTAAAATAGCCAATGTGTTTCATGGTTCATGTTCATTTTTCACTATTCAAGTGTGGTCCTACAAATCTTACAAAATTTAATTTGATTGTTATGACAAGTCCGTCCAGTTTAAGTCAGTAAAGTATCATTGCATGTATTTATCCTTTTATAAATAAATGTATTTTGTTAGTCTTACAAATCAGACTCAGACTGCATTATTTTCTCTTTTTTGAACAGTTTGTAGTTCAAGTTCAAGGATTTGACTAGACGTGACTTCAATTATGTGCTAGGGACGACTAATTAATGTAATATCATATCAGGCATTGGCGAGTTGATCAGAGCCAGACCTCTCCCTGTGAAAAAATTGTTATCCCCTCCCTGGCTAGCTTATATGCTGGAATATTGCATGGGCACAAAGGGCGACAAAAATTACCTTCATGCATAATTAACACGGAAACCATGCGGAGCGCGTTTTTTTGGGGCATTTTGGTAACCAAATATCCTAAGTTGGATTAGAGCACAATTTTTTTTTACATTTTCTTAATCAAATCCCCTAAATTTAAAGGTATTTATGGCATTTGATAAATTTTTGCGGGCAGGCCTTCTGCCAGAGTCACCTAGCTTTCACAAAGAATACTTTAGCCGCCCGAAGGCCGAAGTCACCCCTCCCAAACACCCTATATAAACTGTTAACCACAAGTGCAACGAAGGGGTTAAACGAAATAGTCGATTAGGGTTTTTACATAACCCCCTCATAACTCCCTCATAGCCCATTAAATGGGGATGAGGTAGTGGGAAATGGGGATATGGTAGTAGGAAGGTCAGAATATGTTTTCCATGGCATAACACATCATACAATTTGTAAAATATAAAAATTTGTTCTTTTGACCTTTAGAGGTCAAACGGTTGACCTCTAAGTTTTTTTACCTTTTAACGGTGGTTAAGGCCACTATGCTAAAATTATCCCTTCATCCATACGAGTCCAACGATACCAAATTTGTATATGCTTATAAGGGGACACCAAAAGAAGGTCACCATTACAGCCCTAGGTCAACGGTCACGTGGAAGGCCCATCTTCGAACTTGACCTCATTTTTTGGATTAAAGGGCTATCCTGAAAATCGTAAGTTGCTAGCTCAAAGCGTTTTTGAGTTAACTTGCGTCAGATTGACACATGGACGGACAAGGGTTCCCCATTAAGGGGTGAAACCCCTTTATAATTACTGCCGGTGCCTAACTAATGTTAGTAATGTTAGGTTCATTAAAAATTGGAAAACGTCCTTTCTCCGTTGTTAATGTTATATATTGCGAGTCTTATCAAACATGAAAAACTCCCCTTTCCCAAGGGTGTGGTAATTTCGTGTACTTACGGGGGGAGGTCTGGCACAATAGTACAAATTTCGCTTACACCCTGGCTTAATTGCTTTAAAAACTATAAATATAGCTATACTTGAGCGGAGCACGAGGAATTTTTTGATAGTTTTTTCCCTAAAAGTGACTAAACCACCTTTGGCTTGTTTCCTTTTCTATTTTAGGGAAATTGTTTTGTCACATTTTTTCAATAATACAGATATACGATAATTACATTTGTGGTCTCTGTCTCTCCTCATCAACCCTTGCACCCTTCAAATCTGGGGATAGTTTATAATTAATGACTCATTACAACTATACTTTTTGTATTTTTAAATATTAATGATGAGAATTGTAGTAGTAGATACTCTATGCGATAGAGGAGTCAGACCGGGACCTATGAATAGACTCAAGGTGTGGTGTGTGTCTGTCTCCATTCCTCTTAGAGTAG
>JAQIYE010000823.1:0-10607 GCA_034699765.1 Xenyllodes armatus
ATTATTACACATATCCAGCAAAATATCCAGGACTATCAAATCGCAAATTTAAAATATCGAATGGAACCATTCGATGACTTCGTCTATTTGCTCTAGTTTTCACTAATTAAATTATGTGACATTCATTGGCAGCTTCAAAATAGAATTTCGAACTTTTAAACGAGCTGATGATTGCCCAAGAAGGCTTTCCGGTTTCAATAGTGCATTGGACATAGATCACAACTCAACAAAGTCCTTAGTGTACTAACCCTTTCCCAATAAATCCATTTTGACCCACTATCCATCATCCTGCTTTGAGTAAAAATGGGATGCAATATAGTTTCAATTTACGATATAGTTAATGCAATGGTCCGAGCCCGAGCCTTTGCTGCCCTTGAGGATCCAAAAGAAAGGACAGGTAACTTTAGGGTCCTTAAAGTCATACTACTGGGTTAGGACAAGGACGGGACTAATGGGTTCCAGCTCAAACAATAATAAATTTGGTCCTATTTGAACCCTTTTCAATAATTTTTAGTTCCATACCTCTAACCTAGCATCATCGAGAAGCCAAATTGAAGGATTTAATGGAAAATTATTGGAATCGAATCTCTTAAAAGCCTCTTATTACTTCTACCCTGAAATTCTGTCGAACCTTAATAAGAAAACATATTGCCCATTTCAAGATAAGGAAGTAATTCTTCTTTGTGGAAACAATGAAAAGGGTTCGAACGATTTTCCTGCAAAAAGGAAATGCTCCATGAATTTTTCTAAAATGTTCCTAATTTTAAGTATTTTTAAGAAATTCATGTTCGTTTTATGTAATTTCAGTTTCAGCCTAATTGTTTAAAGATATTTTTCTTTTGCAGTGTCATTTCATGGGCAGATATATAGCCGGGTACTGAACTGCAGTCGCTTCACCCACCCATAACATAACCAACCAGGTATAAATGCATATTTATAAGGGCAAGATGTTTTTGAGGGCAGATGTTATTAGATCTACGGATATTCTTTGAATGTGGTTTCTTTACTGTAAAACCTCTCCCTGTTCCTATAACCGTCATTATTATAATTTGGTAATAAATATTCGAATAAATTTTGCAAATGAACCAATTCATATATTCTTCAGAAACACGCTTAACCTAACCGTAAAGATACTTCCAAGTTACCGTCAATTGATAATTTTACGTCACCTGAAATCTAAGATCTTATGAAACACTATACCAACTGCCCAGAATGTAGAGGAAGGGCTGTATTAACAAATGTTTTTCCAGCTCTACGAAATGACCAAGTACAGCCTAATTTTCGCAAATGTATATACAATTTATTGACTTGACAGATGGTCTTATGGCAAGGGTTTGTCCGTCCGTCCGTCTGTCTGTCTGTGTCCGCTTCAACGCAATAATAGGGCCATTTGCCATTGTTTGGACGCCGCATTTTGCTTCATGCGGAAGCAAGTCGAATATCAGATTTCATTTATGAAGCGACTAATATCATATTTAGACAATCAAACCACTGAGCTCCTGAAAGTTTAAAAAATTTAGTTTAGCTGGGAAGCAGGTAGGCTTGTTTATAGGGTTTAGCGAAGCGCGCTTCCAATTTCAACAAAATTTAGTTTATTTAGTGGTCCCAAGGCCCACCAAAAGTCAATGGTTGTACAAATGCCAACAAAACGTCAGTTATTTAAAGTGGTCCAAAGCCAACAAGATGGCAGTTTAAAGATGTTCAAAGGCCAACAAGATGTCAGTTTAAAGTGGGCCAAAGGCCAACAAGATGTCAGTTTAAAGTGGTCCAAAGGCCAGAAAAACGGCAAGGTTGATCGGTCTGCAATTTGCTACGGCAGGTATTTTGTGTCTATAGACGTTCCAAATTTTTTCGCTCTTAATGTGGCGCAAATTAATCATAATGTTGTCCGAAATTTATCTTAATGTTGCGCATTTTAATCATAATGTTGTCCAAAATTTATCAATGTGGCACAAATTAATCATAATGTTGTCCAAAATTTATCTTAATTTGGCGCCTTTTAGTCATAATGTTGTCCGTAATTTATCTTAATGTGGCACAAATTAATCTTAATGTTGTCCGAAATTTATCTTAATGTAGCGCAAACGATATGAGATGATATTATGGTACGGCGGAACGGTATTTTATGATATGTCGACGACCTTGTCACTGACCTGGTTCAAGGCCAAACCTTGATAGAACAGACAGTCCATTTTAGTAAAGTACATTTATTAAGGGGTGAAACCCCTTTATGTGAATACATTGTCTTTCTGTCCGTCCGTCCACACGATAACTCAAAAACGCTTTGATCTAGGGACTTGAAGGTGAGGGCAAGTTTGAAGATGGGCTATCCAGGTGACCTCTGACCTAGGGCTGCAATGGTAATCCCCCGGGGTTATCAACGTCTGTTTGTTTTTATCAACATCTGTTTTGTAGTGGGTGATAAGGGGGTGTTGAAGTGGGTCATAAGGGGGTGTTGTAGTGGGTGATAAGGGGGTGTTGTGGTGGGTGATAAAGGGGTGTTGTGGTGGGTGATACGGGGGTTTTGTTGTGGGTAATAAGGGGGTGTTGTAATGGGTGATAAAGGGGTGTTGTAGTGGGTTATAAGGGGGTGTTGTAAAAACCGAACTTTAACTATTTCGTTTTGCCCCTTTGTTACACGTGTGGTTAACAGTTTATTTTAACAATATTTTGATTAGTTTTTTTGCGGTTTTAGCTTATTTAGTTTAAAAAATTAAACTTTCTTTTATTGAAAAGATTTTAAAGATAAAGTTAAGGTCAAATTAAAGTTGATCATTGTAATTAATAACTTAATTATTATCATGAAATCCATAAAACTTTGGATAATACTGTAGAAGGAAACTATAAAATCAAACAAATTCCAAATTAATTACGATCAATTAGTTAACAAATTTAGAAGAAGTAACATGACGTGTGAAAGTTTCAAGTTGAAAAGATCTCGGGAACGCTAGCAGTGATCCCAGGGACATTGGAAATAATGAAATATTTTATTTAGCCTTGAAAAATTTAAAGTTCGTAATTTTGTGGTTTGTTATTTCGTAAACTAAAACTTTCTGAAATGGCTCAGCTTTTTTGAGCATTCAGTTAAAGAGATTAGAAATAATACTGTAAGCTCATTATGTGTTCCCTTTATCCTTTAAACTGGACCATGACCTGACCCATTGGATTTGCTTTCTTTCCTTTTGGGTAACCTCAAAAAGAAAGGGTTCAAATCTATACTTCTTTAAGAGTATCAGCCGATTAGCTTATAATGGGAACAATGTTTAATGTGACCTAACCGCTCTTTGACCCTGGCCTGGTCTCGAGCCAGAGACAATGATTCGTAATACGTGTAATGTTAATACTAAAAGTTAGAAAAACAGTGCATTGAAATTTGTTGTGAAATTATTAATCACTAACACCACTTCTTTAAACTGTTCTATTCACCATGAATGACCTTCTCGTGCCATTTCATTTTCAAAAAGGCCTGAAATTTCGATCTACCCACAAAGAAACCTACAATTCTGATATATACAAAAAGCTAAAGGGTAATGCTAACAAGATGACCCCACAAAATATCTCAATATCTATCCTCTAATAAAAGAATTGTTATTTTCTGTCTTCAAGATTTTTATGGAAAGATGTTAAGTCTTGATAACCTTCTAATTTTGTAATAAATTTCGTTCCAAGTGTGAGACATGACACTCACTTTGTCTCTCACAAGAAGAAGGGGAAATTAAGGGCTGACGAGGATGAATGGACCCTTAAGAAAATATTATAATAATTATAACTGTGTGCTAAAGGTTATTCCTTTGTTAAAGGATAGCGTGTGCCGGACATTCAAAAATAAACTAACGGTTCTTTTCCATACAAAAAATGCAAAGTGTTTTAAAGTGAGAAAAACGAATGATCTTTCAAAGACTTTTCTGTATATATTTTTTATAAACTATAGAAAAAAAGAACCCTGAAGCTCCTGAAGTCTTTTTTTTGATTTTCTAAAACCCTCACCATAAACATTATTCATAATTTTCAAGGAGGAACAAGTAATAACTTTTACAGTTTTCCCCAAAGGGCAAATAATACGTAAATTTAATAAGAAGCTGTCAGGATTTATTAACAGGGATGAAATGTTGTTCTTGAAAAATATAGAAAGATGTCTAGGGCTAAAAATAAAGGCTTGGGTCAGGTCCAGGTCAAGTGGTTGTTGTTAGCTTTAAAGAGTCCTTACCGCTATTTGTCATATTTCATTTTGAGCTCAAGATCAAGGTTGTTTATGTTTGCGTGTTGGTAGATTTATATATAGTTGATTTTGATGTAGGAGCTAAACATATATATACTTTAATTTCAGTTCAACTCCTATCCAAATCGTGCTTTCTTATATATATCTCTCATACTTTCAATTATATTTGACATTTAAAAACGAAATCCACGTTTTGCTCAGTTAATTCTAGTATCTAAATTGCTTTAAAGCCTACTGTAAGTTTCTGTAGATATTTGTGATTGCTTTCCATTAACTCAAAACCATTTTTAAAATATTAAATACAATCTTTTATTGTTTGTTGAATTTCATCTGCCTCTACCTCTCTTCTCAGCTTAAAGACTTTCGGTAAACGGTTCGAAATGGCCTGGTCTGGATTTTTTAATATGGAATATGTAATATAAAGATAAAGTAATTCCGGAACAAAGAGTCAGATACTTATTATCTGTTTTATTTTGTACACCCAAAAAACAACAAAAACACCGGGCATCCAAATCAGTCCATTTTTGTGATGTAATCAGAGTTCAACCGACGAGGGACCCTTGAGTATTTCAGTCTATTGAGTCAGAACCAATACACGTGTTCAATGACTTTCCCTTCTTTTTCTACTTAACGGGTTGTTTAAGGGTCTGTGTGGAATGAGTCCCTTGCTCATTTTAAAGTGCGCTTGGAGGACTCAAATGTAGAGTTGGTCAAGGCCAGGTGCTCCTCTCCATAACCAGACTTATCGTGAACGTTTTAAATTAAGATGGGTGATATATCAGTTTAGAATTGGAAAGGGTGGTTGAGGCATTTCTTTTATTGGAAGTCAAAAGATGTTTATGAAATTTAATGGGCTGTGGTCATATGTTCTATGGTATTATGGTATCAAACTATGACGATTAAAGGTTAAACTATTTAAAGTTAAATTGCAACAAATGTCAATGATCCTAAAAATCTTTCGTCAGAGCCCAAAAATTAGAAAAGATATTTAAGATCTTCATTCAGGACTTAACTAATCATCAGTCGCACATACCTATACTGAGATTTTCGAGCTCCATTTTGGCATGAACTGTGTACTGTTTGGACTAGTACTCTATGATTTTTAGGTTGTGAGTTTTCCTCAATATTATCCTTATATAAAAGTGGCTTGGGAGGGATGAGATGAAAAAGGAGAAATAAGTGATTGTAGAAAAAAGGAACAAATATAATCGAGTTGTTAATGGGTCAATTAATTGAAGATTAATAAAGTTGTGGTAGTTGACCTAAAAGAAGTGAGCTCTTTTCAAGTCTTTGTTTCCTATTTATTTCGAGTAATTTAAAGTCAGATTAACTGAGTTAGGACTCATAAGGTCAATTCATATTGGACCCAGGACAAGCTCACATATAAGCCCTCTTGCTCTCAATTCGAGAAACCGGCGGTGACGGGTAGTTGCTGAGGACGGTCTCAACAGTGTACAAATACCCGTGTGAATGTTGATTACTCTGAAAGCTTGAAGTCAAAAATCAAAAATTGTATGGTTGATTCTCACAAGTGATCAAGGCGGCTTATTAGATTGAAGACCATCACTATATCGCTGCATCCGTAAGTTGGTGTTAGGTGGGTGAGTAGTTGGTCGCAGCTTTGCCGTAAGGTGTTCGTAATTTAGCCTTAAAATACTTTCCGCATCAATAGTATTTGGGCACTCGATGTGTGACTCTTTTCTTTAAGAGACAGAACAAAATCGCTAATTGGATGTAAGGGAGGAAAATGCCTTCAAAACTTTATTTTTTTTATTCCGAGTTATATCAAAAATTTGGTAGACATGTATCAAATATTGACTCAAGAGCAGAACTTACCTCATTTTCTATCCCACTTGTGCATATAATGATTATTTGGTAACTACTTCAGGTTTATGGATGGGTTCAATGTTTGAATTTTTATATATTTGTTTTCAATTAAAAAGAGGTAAACGCTCGAGTCTGAATGACATTCTTTCTTCTTCAGGAAGTGCCAAAAGTTCCGCTTTAACAGTGCGATTTAAAAATATTCGTCTGACAAGTGCCCTTATGTGGGAAGCTTCCCGTAAAGTCTCAGAAGCAGTTTGATCCTATCATCAACCCGAAGATATTTTTGTCCACAATGTGTTCAGGATTACATTGCAAGACAGGTTTTATGGTCATTTCCAACTTGGGTGGTTACATACTTTGTCCACGCTTGTAAGGATCTAATATTTAAAGTTGAGATATTTGAAGATGAGAACCACTTGGGGACATTCACTCTTGTCTTACGGAAGCATCCTCCAATTTCAAACTGCGGGACTTCCGGTCAACATGAACATCACGACCAGAATTTCCTGAAACGGGAATAAGGTCCTTCCTGATCCTGACCTGAAGCCCTTCAATACGGGTGAATAGAATAACCATTGAATTCTTTTGTAATAATCATAAGTATTATGCATGAGTAGGTACTAAACTACTTTTATTTTAGTCGAAATTTTTATTTAAAAAACAGGGTTTATTTATTAAATTTCCTACCAGCTAATAATTCTTAACAAATAAATACCGTGAGTAGAGTAAATTAGGAGAAAAACCATACTTTTGGTGTTGAGTAATGGATCTTCTTTGGGTGTTGTTGAGCTAAATTTTAGAAGACAATACATATAGTCTTTTTAATCAAACTATTTGGCAGTAAGCATAATAAAAATTTGAAAATGTTTGAATCCTATCTGATAAAATCTAGCCGACATCAAGACAATTAAGGTCAATTTGGCCAGGAATAAAGCATTCCTATTGTATTTGCAGCTGTAGTTTTATATAATTCTGCAATGAGATTAACTTATTCTTAAATATACGTGCAATTAAGGACTTGAACAATTGACTAAAGAACCCCAACTCCGAAATTCATTTACAAAAATAATCTTTAAATTTTTTCAATTTTAACAATTCGGATAAACCCCGTGGACGCGTCTCCTTCCAAATCACTCTCATCCTCAATAAGGTCTTCTTTGATAATTGACTTTTTAAAATGTTGACTGGTTCCATTTGACTCTGACCTTGCAACCTCCCTTGGCTCAATCAAGGCCCGTCGTGAATCGACCTCGGAACGGTGACTTGACTCATCTTTAAAAGTTCCAATTTGACCTTGTTGGACTAATTTAAGAAGAAGCGGAGAATCAATAGGGGTTAATCCCATGTTACGGCATAGGACATGAACCTCTTGTTCTGTGAGTGGATGAGTCCCATATCCAAAACATGACCTTGGCAATGGCAAAAATTGATCAATTGACCCAGTAGTCGTGGACTCACACCTTTCCTTCCCTACCCCATCAACCTCAAGTTTCAAGTTCCTTTGAAATTCCATAATGTCTTGAGATTGAGATCCATGTTCAGAATGGTCATCAACAGCAAATTGACTTAATTTTACATGACTAGGGCTTCCTAACCTCTCTGGCTCTCCCTTGACCAATGTCCATGAGTCCTCCCTCTCGTGTGTGGGACTTGAAGTAGAAATTGGAATAATGGAACTTGTATCCAACTCCAAGACTTCTTCCAGGCTCCGAATGTAGTCCAGAGCACATCGAAGAGTATCCACTTTTGACATCTTTTTCATCCTATAAGTCTCTGGGATATGTTGTCGTAGGGTAAGGAACCCTTGGTTAACCTGGAGAACAAAAAAGAAACTCATACAAACAATGCTTTTTTTTAACAAAAATGACTTTATTGCCCATTTATCATCAATGTACTGATTGAATTGAAATTGAGAGAGATTGAATAGCCCCATTGCAATTTTTTTCTGGTGTCAAAGAGGACGGACGGAGATCAAAATGATTAGTCCTCATTGCCCCCTACGAGGAATGAAAAAAGTCAGAAAATTTCAATTGTTCCGTTTGAGCCTACAAAAATCACCGATTCCGGAAGTAACACTTCAAACTTCATTCAATACAAAAAAGACTATCAAAATGGGCAACTATTTTGTCTGTTTGTAAACGTAATTGTTTGAAATTGTTCCAAAAAGCAGTAGATTGGATCTAGGCAGGAGGGTCAGGGAAGGGTCTACAGAAAGATCCAAAGTAACAATTGTTACCATAATGAGAGGGCAAGACGTTTATGCTAAAAAGAGAATGAGGAAGGTGGGTGAACTTGAGGGATCACGCCTTCCTCTTAGTCTTGATCTTGACCCGTGTCTGACCTGACCATCATGATGTTGATGATGATCACAATGATAAAAGGAACGAGAGACAAAAGACCCTCTAACTATAAGCAAAATTTCAAAAGATCTCACAAATAAAGGAGGAGAAATTTCTGAAAAACCGGTAGAAAAGAGAGAAAAATGACAATGAAAAAGTACACAAAATAATAATTTGTTGAATTTGATCTCTTCGGAGCAGAGACTTAGGGACCTTTTGTCTATATGAGAGAGGCCAGAGACGAAGGGCCCTTTGGCCCTTTTTAATTTCTTAGACTCGTGTAACGTAAATGCTTGAGTTTAATCCATCTTTTATTTGAGGGTGGACCCATTATCATCTGCCACTCAATTCCCTCAGAAGATCCCATTACATAATGGATTACATGAATGATGAGATTTTCAGTCATTGTTGTTGTTAAAGGTTCCGAGTGAAACTATAAGGACGCACGCCAGTTAAGACTTTTTGTTAAGAACCTCAGGTAATATATTTTACTTAATAGGTAATGGTCTTATTTAGAAATTTTTTAAAAGTATTGATATTTCAAAAGTTCAACTGTGCGCAAAATTTCTTAACATCGAAATTTCATCATGGAGCATACTTTGAGTTAAATTGACTTGGATTTGAGTTTCGCCAATCGAATTGGTCAAATTTTGACCTTTAAAAATTTTTGTCAACATCTTCTATTTTCCATCTTTTTACCAAGACCTTCATCCAGCAGATGGACCATAAGACAATATGAGCCCGATTTCGAACTATAGCAAAAAACATAACTAACATGCTAAGATCCCTTCGTAGTCGTGAGACAATGACTTTTCAATTATTAATGAACAGAAGGAAAACCTCACTTTAAAAACACGTATTGTATTACAAAACTCTCACTCTTAACAACGGACAAAGAACCCTCATTATCAAGATAAATATTTGGTTCTAACAAGGGCAAACAAAGAAATCAAAAGTAGAGTCTCATTCAATCCAAATTCAAATACACACATATACTGCATGTACGTATAGTCAACGTCATCAAGAAATGGCTCCATCAGCCCCTGACCTCCTCAAATTCCAAGATTGAGTGGGTCAAAATGGAAAGAAGGAACCAGCAAGTAACTTGACCTTTTCCAAGCTAATAAACATATTTGGATTTGAAGGATGGAAAACAGAAATGTTTGTTTTCCAAGGCTCTTCTTAAGAGCCTCCCATTAAGTACCGGAAGGTCCGTTTTGCACACAAGTCCCTGAGCACGGAATCCTTTTTTACTTAAGCATTTACTGTTACTGGGTTTAAAATGAGGTCTTGGAAACATATAATTAAATTTTCTTCGTTAGCCTACTGAGATTTCGACTATAGTAATAAGTCATGGCTTGGTCCCAAAATATTTACATTGACAATCAGAAATTTGAAGGCAAAGTTTTGATTTGATTATTGTACGATTAATGCCCAACCATATAGCCTGGCGTTGCCATTCATATTCTGTCCGAATATTTATTGTGTTTATGTTTATATATATGTGCACTATTTGCAATTTTAGTTCTTTAAATGTGAATTTGAGCTGTTCCATTTCGGTAGCTATACGCCTACTTTAAGTTGGAGGGTTGAATTGCAATCTAAATGAAATTTATGAGCATTTAATTATCAAGCAAGTTAAAACATGGATTTTTTGGCCCATCAAATGTAGTATATTTGGAGCTAAAATCGGAGCCAGTAAAGTCAGGATAGAAAGCCAGCAAAGGAAAAACAACAAGAGAATGACAATGACTGGCCCAGACACCCATGGCGTCATGAAAACTTGTGCTAAATTCGATCCTCCAGCCAAGTCATTCATACCTGAAACACCGAGAACTTGAAATTCTTTCATGAATGAATCTTTCCAAATCAGAAAAGTTCTTCAGGTCAAGTCGTCCCTTTATGTATTCCAAAACTATTGTTTAGCCCTAACAAAGTCTTTCAAGAAAAAAAACTCTCATTCCATAACCATTCCTTAAAAAAATTACAAAGTGTACTATAGTGCAAGGTTTTGGAAGGACCAAAATCGGGTTCAACTTCAGGAAAAGTAGTTTTTTCTGAATGAAAGCTATAGATACTTATAGAATTCTATAAAAGGTTACCTGAAAAATTACTGTTACAAGTTTAGGATTTCTTTTAAAAAAATTCACTATCCAGTGTAGAAGAAACACATCCGTCAATTATGGTTCAGTGAGTTCAATGATCACTAGACTAGGGCTCTC
>JAQIYE010000824.1:0-10603 GCA_034699765.1 Xenyllodes armatus
CCATTTTGATAGGAAACTTTGTACAAAGTGACTTTTTTCTCATTCATTCATATCTAAACTGCCGTACCATTTTTGATAAAGATTAAATATATCACTTTTCCTTGTTCGTTTGGATCATTTTTATTTGTAGAATAGTTAATAGTGCTGTCATAATATATCGTTTTGTTTGGACATATTTAGTTTGGCTATATTTATAATAAACTCGACTAGCTAGGCGTTTTATGGTTCTGCCGTATATTGTTTCTTTAAGTCTGAACTTATTGTGGAGGTTCAATTTTTATTCGATTTTCGGTCTAATCGAATATCCTACCCGTTCTGAGCACCAATTTTGATCAAATCCTTCCTTTTATGAAGGATCTTGAGGTTAATTACACATTTTTATTGAACCATGCATTATCGTCTGCCCTGACTGAATCCCGTTCATATTTGTTATTTGTCATGAATGAATGATGAAACTACAACTATAAAATGGTCACTTAGTCGTCGTGACTTGTCTTATCAGTCAGAAAACAAACCACTTTTCAAAAACTTTATCAGGGAAAATGGAAGGTTGCACCTGTGACCTGCTGCATCCACAATAAGGTGTATCAAAAATATTTTTTTGTTTTTTATATAGTACATACAAGTTAATCAGTTATCACATTTTGGTACAATGCAATGGACAATATGAGATGAATCGGTTAGCTAGCGTTATGAGCATTTAGCATTTTAGAGTGTTTTTCCAGGATATGATCGATTCATTACAAAATTCATAAGTAGGCAGAAGCCAGCTTGAACATGTCAATTGAATTTGTCAAATTACAATTGTAGCGATATGTGATATTTATGTATGAAAAACTATAAGCAGTACGCAAATTTTCCACGTGGAATGATCTCATTTATAATTCACAAGTTTTAAGAATTTAATTTATTAAATGACTTTAAAATTGTAATTCACTTTGCATAACGTTTTATGGACTCCCTTTTGTACAAAATTAAGATTAACTTAATCATTTTAGTTAAACTAAACTCATCATTAAAATTGGGGTTTCGTAGAACTTTAGACTATGAAAGAGAAGCTTATGTTGCTGAATGCTGATGGGATGCAATCTGACTCTCCTGCCAAAAATCAGAATTTTAATCTTTACACTATTATAAGTTAACTTGACATGGAGGACATGGAAGATGCCGAACAATTGGCCCAACCTTGTTCCTCATGTTTCACCAAGAGGGACATCCTTGAGAATGTCCTTGAACAATTTGAACATGGATACTTTTTCATTTCTGAATGTGTCTGTTCATGAGCACGGAGATTAGATCTATCCGCAAATGCTCGAGAACAATGAGAACATTGAAATGGTTTTTCTCCAGTATGGGTTCGAACGTGTCCTTGAAGGAGCCATGGTCTAGAAAATGCTTTTCCACAATATGAACATTTACATGGGAGCGTATGAGTTCGCACATGCATTTTTAAGGCTCCAAGGCTCCCATAGCCCTTGAGACAAAATTTACAACAAAATGACCTTTCTCTGCTATTGAAACTACTATTACTATTTTTAGGGTCATTCAGGTGTTGGGGCCTCCCAACTTCAAATCCCACAGAACAAAGGACTTGAATATGTTTGGCAAGGCTCGAAGGGCTCGAATATGATTTATTACAGTCTGGACATTGATATTGGGAAGGAGCCTTATTATTGACAGGATTTCGGGATTTAGCTTGAGTCCTCCCATTGTTATTATTGTTATTATTTGCAATCAGGGGAGCCCTGCTCGGAGCCCTTGGATCAGAATTAGAATCATCATTAATCCTTGGATATTGGTGACGGAACAGCTGAGGATAGGGACTCGATGACATTGACACAGGAGGGTAACTAATTAGAGATTCCTTTGAGGGGACATGAAAATTCATCGGACCCTTTGATGAGTGTGACATGATCTGCTCTGATGATGATGAAAATTCATTATTGTTCTGATGAGCCCAATTTGATACATTTTGACAAGTTGTTGTATTTCGATTATTGTTACGAAAATAAAAATCAGGAATCTCATAACATTTTGGGTCTGGGGATGACAGGGATTGGATTTGAGACCTCCCGGAATGATTCAATGGCAGAGTCTGAAAATTAGTTGTAAACCAATGCCAAAATCCTGGAGAGGAACCGTGGACGGGACCGTGAACAGTTTGACTTTGAGACCAATCTGGGATCGGAACATCAGGATTAGGATGTGTCCTTGACCTCGGTAGTCTGAGATCCTGAGGTTGAACTGATAAATTTTCTGGTTGAATGTAGTAGTAGGGTTCAGGTGGTCCATTTTCACGAGCTTGGGTGGGTGCGGCAGTTGTCGTTCCTGGATAAAAATCATAATCCAAGACTTAAGTTTTATTTAGTCAAATTTAATTAAAGTTCAGAAGGTCAGTTATGTATACTGTATACGCAATGGGTGTAAACTGATTACGAGATAATCTTTGAAATTCTATTTATGAGTGACTCATGGACAATAAGGTTGGATTTAGCATCGACCTTGTCTTTACGTCCTTGACAGGTTTAATGTTCTGCTCTTATCTTAATTCCATGCATGGTAGTATTTTAACCATTTAATTAAAGTACATGGAGACAATTGCAATGCAATGGTAGACTTCACGTGTATATTTGTATATGACACCCAGTGGGATTTGTACAACTGTTTGTAAAAATTTCAAAACGCAACGAGGAGGAAAACTTTTATAAATTTTGCAATTTTTAAATTAATGATAATATGACTCAATAATTCCCATCTTTTTGCAATACGACTTCATAAATTTTATAAAATTTACGCAAGCCTTTGTATTTGGAAAATTTCTGTCTTCAAACCCATATGGAAATTTCAACTATGATTTCCTTCTTAAACATTTCTCTAAAAACGTACCTAAATTTTTCGACGCACTCTCCTGGGATAAATCCTTGTTTGGGCTTGAATCCAGTTTAATTGGTCTTTTCTTAATTGGGCAATGACTATAATTCATTGATTTGAGTTTACCTCCAGTAGCATGTGGCATTTTGGATGAAATGTTAAATTGGAGTTAAAATGTAACTGATGTATTTTCTTGAGATTTTCGTGTGAATAATGGATCCACACAGAAAACGGATGGATTGACAACAAGTTTATATCAAAATCCTCAACTAACTGACGGTGACAACTGAGGTTAAAATGTTGAGGGAAAGCCCATTTATTTGCACCTTTTGACTTTGGCTTTTGTTTTGTTTCCCTTTGTTTATCGCCATCAAAAGTTATATCAAACAAAATTCCCATTTGATTTGTGAGAGACCGTACTTTTAACTATTGAGATTACTACAATTATTGAGATTGATAAAGATCCGAGTGCAGGGAAATGAATGGCATTATTATGGATTGAGGAGTGAGTGGGTGTGTAGCTCGGACAGACTATAAATGTTGTTAATTTTAATACCATGTTTTGAGAAAAATGGCATTTACAGATTAGAGCTATTTTTATTTTATTTTATTTTATTTATTGTACGATGAATCCAACCAATTTGATTCGAAAGTACAGGGGTTGAACCTGTGATTGAATGTATTGAAAATGATTCCAATCCAAAAACACCCAGAATTCATTTAGTTACGACCATTATTGTCGTCTAAATGCATAAACACTTATACTCTCATATTTCTAGCAAATCCTCCACTGGAACTGAAACCATATAACAGTCCAGCCCAGCACAATATGAATTCAGACAGGGAAGCATTTATGAGAGTGAAAATTGTGAGCAGGTGACGAGATTTAGTTCCGTTGGAATTTGGGGTGCATACGGCTTACATTCTGTATCTTTTATTACCCGGAGTTTTATCTTTTCATCATTTAAAAACATTTCGATACAAAAGTAATTCTTCTACAGTAGTTTGATTTGGATCTCAGGTCATTTGGTTAGAGGAACGGTAAAGCCCAGGACAACTTGAAAATCTGTGAACGGACTAGCAAAAACTCTCATGCTTAAAACGCTTAAAACTAGGAAGTAAAAGTGAATTTTGATTGAGATCAAATGAAATGAAAAGTAAAAGACAAGTACCCTGGCTGGGCCAGTGAGTACCAACAAATAATATATCGAACTTGTGCTATGCTTGAAGTAATTTGTAATCTGATCACTCTAGTGCAACCCTTGAGAGCAGCCCTTACGTAAAAGTAAAGTAAGGCGGGTGAATCGGGCTCAAAATCTAAACCACTGAAATGGGTTGAGTAGGGCGTAGGACCCTTTGAGTCAGAAGAATTGAGGGGTCAAGAGTGAGGGTAAACAAGTTTCTCTTGAGGAAGGAGTATTAGTAAATACAGATTGTTTATCAGAATCTGGTAAATTGGAAGTGGTAGGGGCAATAATGATTAGGCTAAAACGTCAAACGGTAGTAGTTCAGAGCCTGGCCACGCTTTTACAGATAGGGTTGATATTCGGAAATATTCTATTCTATTCCAGTTTAAGGCCTAGCTGCTGCTGAAGGGATATTAGATTAACTTACACGCTCGTGGCCTTAAATGTTCCGTCCGTTTGCTTTGTTTTAAGAGAAGAAATTGTGCAAGCTGTCCTAAAAGGATCCTGTGCCATTCTTCATCATCATTTGTATAATTATAATCTTTAATAATTAATTTTCTATTTTATTTTCTAACATTGTTAAAGTGTTAAGGCTGTGACCATTAATAAAAGTGGTTACCCTCCCCTAATACGTAGGTCCTTAGTTGTAAGTTTGTAGTTCCATTTCTTTCAACAAATCGAATTAAAATTTCCAAGAAACAAATGGTGATTTGATGGCATGGGTTTATAACTTCTACAGACGAACGGCCAGTACAAGTTCATCTGTAAGAAACTTATTCAACCTACAATTAAAACGGATCCATCTTACAACATTCATTCAATATTCATTTTAATATTGTCTGCTGTGAAATGACCAAAAGACTTTTTCTTATTAACAGATGTAAACGTCTTTTTGCGTTTGAGATTAGAAAAATGTTTGCGACCGCACTCGTACTTTCGGTCCTAGACTATTGCCTTCCTGTATGGGGCCACTTGTCAAAAACAAATACTTCTAAGTTAGACAAAATTATATATAAACTAGCTACTCTAGTAGTTTTTCAGAGGAAAGTTGCCAAATCAAAGTTTTTTAATGTACTTGAAGAGCTAAATTGGCTCTCTAGCAGTGAACGTTATGAGTTGTTTAGTTTAGAGTTTCTATTCAAACATATTATTTACGAATCAAGCCTAACAAGGCGCTTTTCTGAGTTCCAAAAGCGACCTGAGTCAGACCGGTCCTCCAGGAACGACTTCAATTTAGTTGTCCCGAATGTCAACACATAATTTGGCAAGAAATCATTCTTATACCAAGCCTCAATCTCCTGGAACCGTCTTCCGACCTCTCTAAAATCTCAGTCAGCTTTCTGCATATTTGACACTGATCTGAGACAGCATTTGATTAAAATGAGAAGTGATGATTTTGTGAGGTCTTGATAAATCCCTAATTTTAACGACTGATCATTGAATGAATTTACTATCTGACGCTTTTGATTTATAGGATTTATACTTATTATTTAGCTTTATAGTTTGTTTACAATTATATCTACGAATGTGACCTTGTATTGGAAACAACGTGAAGCTCATGTTATATGCGATTGTCACATGTGAATAAAAAACTATTGAACTTGAACAACAGGATGAACTTTAGTTTTTGTTAATTTGACGCAATACAATAGATAGGGAGGGTACTTGAAAGTTCATTGAAGCCAGGTTACAGGGATCCTTTAATGTAGAGATTTGACTTGAACCTTTACAAATGTTGAAATAAGAGAAATCTTTATAAACCTTCATTTGATCTTCGAGAGCACCCAATCCCATCTGCCTCTTTAGCCCTTACAAAATCATGAGTTTAAGTGACCCTTTTTCATCTTGGATGAAATCGAATCAGGTATTTTAAGGGGACTCCCCTTTGTTTGGTCTTCCCTGAAAACAAGTCTCTTCAAAAACACTTTTACTGGAATAATTTATATTAAAAAGAAAAGTTGTTCTACATAGCTCCGTTTCTCTTTTATGACTGATTAGAAAATATCAAGCTTATGTTAAAGAACGTTAAAGTCTCTCATCATATTTGTAGATTGACTAAATATGTGGACAAATTTTCGACCTTTTTATTTGTTTGTTTATGATGGATTGCATTCAGCTGCTGAGGACGCTGAAAAGGAAGTTGTAATTGAGCTCTCAAATCCCAACTTTTATGATGAAATCACTTCTCCTTGAGGCATTTTGTTGACAGGTCCATATGAGGAACATTAGTAAATTTAAACCTTGAGATGATTGATTCAAGGACATTTTAAAGCATAAAATATACGAATTTTGGAAGTATCCGGGGCCACTGGACTCTGACCCTCATCAGTATGTATTAATTTTTTTATATTTCTAAATTTCAAATGATTTAGATGCACCAAAATGTCTTCCGAAATCAAAATAATCAAGATTTAACAAATCTGCTTTAAGATCTTGTATTATTTATTGGCATTAATCTTAACTAGTTAGGATAAGATTTACAATGCCATGCTAAAATTACATAAATATTTAACGAAAGGTAGGTGACTTGAAGGTCTACGGGAATTAAAACCAAAGTGGCATCCTTGCAAGAAGTGATTTCTAAATGTTTAGGCATTCAAACGTAAAATTATTTAAAAAACTAGGAATGCAGTTTTTCCCACCTTTGTTCCAAGATTCACAAATAAATAATATTATAATTTATTCTCCTGAAATTACAAACTGGAAATGATCCCATAAAACTTATAGATTAAAATCCATCTAGTTCCGAAAATGGTTTCTTTCTTAAACGTTTGACTCATGTAAGAATATGATTCTAGTAGAAGTGTTTAGTACCAGAGGCCGTCTATTTTGTTGTAACACGCTACAAAATGTTAGAATTTTACAGCAGAATCAAATCAATAATATTTTTGAATACGACATTCCCAAAAATATGAATGACCAAGTCTGGACTTTCTAATGTAAAAAATGTACCAACCCAAATAATAATTCCTTTTTGATGTTTCCAAAATCTGTAATCATAAGCAATTATATTCCTCCTAGAACATTTTCGACCAAACTGGATCATCACATCTAAAAATTCTCCTGAAACACAACCAGCATTAGATGCAGACTTAACGAAGAAGCTTAGAATGATGGCTGCGGTAACGAAGAAAACAATCATAATGAATGTGATCATAAAATTAAACCTTGCTACAATGAGTATGTATCCAAAGTATATTGTAGCAATAATCAAACAATTGTAAGTGCAAAACACAAAAATGTTAAATTGTTCGTTTAAATACAAATTTAAAAGTCGATGTTTTGTGAATGTCTGTCTCATGAGGTTTAAGAACGCTTTGAGTTCTTTTCGCTGGTCGCTGGAAAAGTTTTGCGTAGAATCTATAGAATTGCTACGATGGACAACAATCATCCTATGACGTACAACAAAAATAAAAACAAATTCACATGTCTTAAAAATGCAATTTGTCATGAATATTGATTTGTCGAAGCAAAACTTACGAATAGTGTGTAAATTTTTCCATGATATGTTGCATGTAGGACAACGAAAGTTCAGCGGCAATTACTACACAAAATGCTCCATTTATCCATGCAAATGAAATATTTAAGGTCAAGAACGCTTTAAGCATCAGTAGAACTCCAGCCTCCTTCCCCGGGTACCTGTAACTGAATCTATCAACTATGCTTTCCATCCAGGCTCGAGTGAATTTTAATGGCGAGTCTTTTAACACAAACAAGGTGAACATGGATGGGTTTCCCATAATGGATGCCGCAATCAAAATTTCCGATAGGAGCCACATTACAATGGGAATTACTGTACGAATTGGCTTTAGGGGTCCATAAATGCTCTCTGTTTAAAAAATCAGTCGTAACGAACGTGATATAAAATTGTGTACTAGTTAAGCTTTTAAAAAATGAGCTTTGCGGTTGCAACACTGCCAATTTGCAAATTTTCTCCAAATTTTAACTTAAATGAACTGTGAAAGTACAGTCTCAAGTTTTAGACCAATCCAACTTAATCAACCGTATTGTAGAACAGACCAAATGGATTTTATAAAACATTAGATGAGAAACAATTAATTAATGGTCTAAAAATAAATCAGTTATTCATAATTTGTTAATTTGGAGCGCTATCTACGCTTCCACCCCATTCTTTGCAATGAAAAAAGGTCTTGGGGAGGTAGCTTTCCTAAAATGGTGAAACCATAAACTAGAGAAAATCAGCGGCTGTGAAAAAACACAAGCTGACAAATTATATGTTTTGGATTACCATGCAATGAAGTTGAGTGACTGGACATGTTAAAAAGTTCAATGAGGGGATGAAGTTTCCAGAAAACCATGATTTGTGCACACAAAAGGATATTTGATATAATTGAGAAAGTTAAGAGTGTAATTTTCTCAAATCCCGATATTTCATCACCCCAATTATAAATGAAGGTCAATGGGATGATTGAAGATAGGAAATTTGTGAATCCAGTGAAAAGCCCAATTATGTTTGTTAGTCGCATTTCTCTTTTTGACTTCCATTGAAAGGAATGAAAACCCCCCGTGTTTTCCACATATTTGAAAGGATATACTTTAATCAGTGAGCCAATTTTTAAGCATTTGACAATGTGCCCAAAAACGTTCTGGTCGGAATATTTTGAAATTGCTTGATGTACTACTGGAATATGCACCATTGCTTCGAGAATCGTTTCCCTTTCAAAATGTCAGATGAAGTTTTATAAAAAATATTTACCGTATTAAAATATGTGAGAACCCGCACGGATTATCACATATCGTTTCAAATAATCGCGACTATTTGAACGTTAAAATTGTAAATATGATTATGGAGGATTGCACAATAACCTTTGCGAATAATTTTGGCGACTTCGTCTCTTAGGGAGGTAGGCAACTTGAAGGTTTTGCGGAATTCTATTTTATTGTATATTGACAACTTTTCATTTTCTAATACCGTTAAGTTAATGTAAAATTGTAAAAGCATGTCATCCATTTCATAAAACATTTATCTCATATTCTTAAGTGATTTTAGACCGATCATCGGAGGTCTTATGTGATGGTGCTGTCTGTCTGTCTGTCCGTCCGACCCCGCTTCTTAGCAAAAATAGGGCCACTTTCCATTTGTTTATCAGCGACCATGAAAAAAAAATGACCAACTTATTTTTTTTCCGTTGTAAAACGGCCTAACGGTTATTTGGATAATTTTATATTTTAGTTGTGAAGCAGTCAGCCTTGTTTATGGACACTTGTAAGATAATCTGATTGAGTTTGGAAACAGTCAGGCTGGTTTATAGACATTTGTAAGATAATCTGATTCAATTGGGAAGCAGTCAGGCTTGTTTATGGATACTTGTAGGATAATCGGCTTCAATGGGGAAGCAGTGCAAAAATCATTTTAAAGTTGTCTAAAAGTCAACAAAACGGTAATTTAGAGTTATCCAAAAACCAACGAAATGACGCCATTGATCGGTCATCAGCTTGCCCCGTAGGGGGCAAGTTTTTTTTTGCTTTGATTGATTTCTCAAACATAATAGGATTTAAATAAATTCGGATTTTGGATTAGAACATTTAGTAAATTAACTTTTAGATTATGCGGCATTAGATTTGGGATTGAATTGATTGTTCTCAGTCACATTGGATTTCTGAACAGAACCCTTCAATTTAATACGATATATCAGTAAATCGAATTGACTAAGCGTTTAGAGTATATCATTATGGTCTGCGTAGAATTGACCATTATGCATATTTCTTTTCTGTCCGTCTGTCTGTGCCCACTTTTCATATAGAACGATTTCGATTTTTGAGCTGAAACTTTTCGGATAGATTCATATTGGGACTAACTCCATTAAGTTCGAAAATCAGCATTCCAGCATTTAGGGTTTGCATTTTACAGATCAAATTCCGTGACCTTTCCATATGCTCGACATAAGGTTACCATGACAACCATATACGGCCAACGACATTAACGTTGGGCGTTTTGACCTAGGTCATAGAGGTTGACCTATAGAGCTCACAAAAGGTCAAATTTCTTTTTTTGCATTTTTACGTGCAAAATCGTAAAACACTTTTACGTAAAGCATTTTCACGTTTAAATTAACATGTGACCTTTGCATGAACTCTATCAAAGGACAAGTTCAAATAGGGCAAAGTAAGATTTCTTGCATTTTCGATGCATAAATGCATAAAATGTTTACGTGGAAAGCTTTCACGTTCAAAATATCATTTGACCTTTACATGACCTCAATTAATGGTCAAGGTCGATCGTTTTTCTTCGTCGCAGACCATCTACTGTACTCCGCTTTTAGCGGTTTATTTGTACCGGCGGTCCATTTATAAGGTTAATGCGAAAAAAGAAAACATCCTCAGAATTTTGTTTTTGGTAAATCACTTAATGTGACATAAGGTAGTGGCTCGTCATAAGTATTAATATTAAGTAGTAACACCATCAGATATTAAGATTTACAATGTTTTACGATTGGGGAAAAAACTACAATGTCTAATGGCTCTCACTTAAGGGTGAGTGAAAGGATTGTATTATTGCCATGGATAATTTTGCGAAATTAGTA
>JAQIYE010000825.1:0-10596 GCA_034699765.1 Xenyllodes armatus
ACCTGACCTGACCTCGACCTTTCTTTTTCCAGGTTTACAAAGGAACTGGACTAAATGCAGAAGTGAAACTTGATGACATTCCTACAGCAATATGTCCAATGTTTATCGACTCGGACAAGACTCCAGGTAAATTGCTCAAAAAAAAAATCTACCAGCCCAGATTCAAATGATTAAATGCCCCAAAAACCCTTAAGCTGAACATATTTGATATTTTTCAGTGATCACGATTGCATCCTCAGACTATGTCTATGTCTACAAAAACCTTCGACCTTACTTTAGGGCTGTCCTTCCACCCCTACAAGTTAGTCAAGTTGAGCGTGACATTTGGGGTCAGGTATGTGTGGGCTTGGACTCTAAAATCCTATCCAGTAGATTTTGACCCTTGGGATTTAATTTTTCAGTGTGAATCTGTCGATGGACTATGTGAGTTACTGGAAAATCTAAAAGGGGACACTGGGATCTCGTCCCTCAGTCTCAAATCCCAACACCTTCTCTCCTTGAGCTCTCACGAGAGACATGCCTTTGTTGACTCTCATAAAAACCTACCCCTCCAGAGGAAGAATGTTGTGACCTGTCTCAACGTCCTCAAAAAATCACGATCTGATGAGACTGCCCTAACTTGCCTTGTGATTGGGACAGAGAATAAAGAAATCCTTGTCCTTCATCCAGAAACATTTACACCAATTGATGAGGTGAGGTCAAGTCAAACCTACATTTAATGTTAGGTCCCTAAAAAGTTTGATGACCTTTCCATTTTCATCAAATCATTTCTTAGGCAAAGTTGACCTTGACTGAAGTCCCTGTATTCATCTCAACCTCTGGTCTCTTTGATATTGACTACACCATCACTACAACCCTACGAAATGGTCACCTTGTCCTTGGACGAAGGGGTTGGGTCTCACCAATCCTTAATTTGGGTCAACCAGCCGTTGGGGTCATTTGTCTTGATACTTTCATCATTGTCGGTCTCATGGGTTCAGCCTTGGCATGTTACACGGATAAAGGTCGTCAAAATTGGAGAGTGACCACTCCAGCACCCATTTCTTGCCTAGAAAGGATTCAACTTAAAAATAAAAATTTGGATCTAATTGGAGTTGGAGTACGAAATTGTGTTTACGTTTATTCCACCTCTGGAGAAGTTCTGGATAAAATTGAGTTTGAGGAACAAGTTAGTTCAATTTATTTTGGACAGTATGGGAGAGAACCAAATAGTCTCATTACTATTACTTTGGGTAAGTTTGAACTTGACCTTTAGGGCCATCCGATCCAAATGCTATTTGACCTTTAAACTGGATAAATCAAATTTTTCCAGGAGGGAGCCTACACATTAAGATATTGAAACGAAGTGCAGATTTTGCCCCACATCTTGAAGAGAAACCAAATTATTCTGCCCTGAAACTTCAAATCCCAAAGAAAACTAAATTATTTGTGGATCAAACGATGAGGGAACGAGAGAATTCGATTGGTATATATGTAACAAAAATACTAAATGGCCCTTGACCTTGACTCTTATGCCCAATGTACCTACTCATTTTTTGAACGTTTTTTGTAGCCATGCACAGAGCATTTCAAGAACAACTTTTTTACTCAAAATTGGAAACTGCTCGCAGCCTTGTTCAAGTCCTTCATTCTAAACAACTCCCATCAACCCTAAATGACTCTGTTAAATTATCGGCTCAAGTCCTTGGATTGGGTCCATCTTTTCGAATCCATATTGGGATACATAATATTGGATCAAGTCCCCTAAGTGGTCTAGGACTTTTTATGCACTGGGATGATAAATTTTATCATGTTTCTCCACCATTTATTCATGTAAGTACAAAAAGGGGTCAAATAAGGTCAAAACAATGATTTCTTTTAAAGTGTCTCTTTACTGGATTTCTCTAGGTTCCACTATTAATTCCTGGTTGCGAGCTGAAGTTTGAGACAAAGGTTGAGTCTGTGACCTCAGCAGGGGTCCCTGATGTGGTTAAAGTTATTGTTGTAAGGAAAAATGCAACCCTCCTTGTAGCAATTATTAACATGCCCCCTAGTGAAATGGCACTGTTTGAATAATTCATAAACATTTATTGTCCAAATAAATTAACAATTTTAAACAAATGAAATTACTGTTATAATTTAGCTAAGACTTTCATTTTCTTCAATCGGCTCAGCCGATGCCTGTTGAATTCCCTTTCGAACTGCCCATGAGTATTGTGCAGCCAGACGACGAACGTAACTAATCCTCTTAAATTTTCTCCCTGTCTTTTTAGTCGGTAACTTGACTTTAGGCTTGGGTTTGGGGCTAGAGACAAAATAGAAAACAAATGAAATGAAACTTCATACAAAACTTGAGTTTAACGGTATAACCCGAGGCTCACCTGATTGCTGTTGTATTTGATGCACCCTGTTGTCCATCCAGAGGCTCCACCGTGCCCGGTGTTACTTCATCAGTAATGGCTTTAATACCTTGAATGGACTCAACTGGAACTGGAGTACCATCCAAAGTCAGCTGCGGAAATTGAGTGGGGGTATTCAAGTCATCATTTGGTAAAACTAGACCCTTTTGAGCTTTTGAACCAGTACTATGATCCACAATGTCTTTGAGCTCAGGTAATTCCCTCAATTCTTGGGATGTCGGAATCCTTTTCCGTGGAGCGGCCTTGTAACGTCTTGAATCCTTGCAAAAAGCCTCAAAATGATCATAGATTGAAGTTGCAAATGAGTCCATATCACGTACATGATCCCGAGGTTTCAAAGTTAAATTGCGGAAATACACGGCAAAGGCCAGACTGCGTGGATCACTTGATTTTAGTTGTTCTGAAAAAATTAACAATCCATTTATTATGAGAAATGCTTTTTTTCAATGCTTGTGTGGCTATAATAAATCCTAGAGCCCTCTACTTACCTCCAAAATGTTTGTCGTGGCGAATCTTTTTCTTTTCGGCATTTGCTAAATACAAATGCTCGTTCTTCGCATCATGTAATTGAACAAACGATTGAAGTCTTTCAACTGCCAAATGAAGCCATTGCAGATCCATGCTCCACAAGTATTCTAGTAGCTCTTGATCTGAAGGAGGACGATCAATTGGGAGTCCTTCAAAGGATGGACGAGCACCTCTTCTTTCAACCCTTTCCTTAATGACCTCAACCAGTGTTGTAAGAGCATTATGTAAGTGAGGATAGGCCACGCAAAGCTTTTCCATGGTAAGGGTGTGTTGAGCATAGTACTAATAACAGGGGAAAAGGTAGCATGCGTCAAATTAAAATTCGAGTTGCACTCACATTTTTAAATTCAAATATTTAAAAGTTGATGTTGAGCTTTGCACTTACCTCCAACAGTGTTGTACCACTTGGCATTTGTTTATTCAAAAGAATGTATCTTGACCTTAGAGACTTCCGAGTTCTCCTTGGTTCTCTAAAATATTTGGACATCATACTCCAATCCATTTTACATTTTTTCAGTAACATGAGTAGTTTCGCGTCTTCCTCACTGTCACAACAAAAATAAAGTAGAACCCCAAATGTTTAGAAGGTCTAATTATTCCTAGAACTAAACTAAAAAACTAAAATGGAACAAATATTACTTACAATGTATAAGGAGTCTTCCTTTTAGCAAAGATCATATCTACTCTTTTTCTCCAATCTGATTCAATCCTCCATGGAAGATGTCTACCAATTGATGAACAATGCCCCATAGATTTTATGCAAGGGTACATTTTTTCAATTACAGTAAGGAGGATTGCATCTTCGAGTGGGGACACCTCAGATTGTAAGAATAGCCGAGACTTGGATCCTTCTGATAATGATTTCATAATTCCTGTTGAAGCTGGTAAGCCCAAGTCACCACCGATGTAATCATTTAATAGGAGATTAGAGCATCCAACTGAAAGAAGTTCCACAGGATCCAATGGAGGGCCATTGTGATGGTTTTCAGGAGGGTTCACAGTACCAATTCTTGTTTCAATGGATAATTTGGAGAGCTGTTGCTCCACTTCTTGTGGACTAAAAAATGATTGATTTGTTGAGATCTCTGAACTTCCTGGGCTTTGGTTTTGGTTATCTGAGTGAAGGCGTAATGGTCCCTCTTCTGGATGTTGCTCTGAATCTGGATCGTTTGGCATCATTGGTGAGATCGCCCTGTCAAACTTGCTAAGAGTCATTACTCTGTCCAAGCTTTTTAAATCGCCAAAGCCCATCCGCGAGGCATACATTAAGTAGCATTGTGCAGGTGACAGGCCCATTCCAAATTTTTCAGCAACCTCTTCCCAATTTCTATCACCAAGTTCCCTGACCAAATCCAAAAGTCTCTCCAGTTCTGAAGTAGTAAATCCACGCTTCTTGCAAATTTTTGGATTTAGAACATTATTCCAAGCAAGTTGGAGTTGATCGTCATCAAGGGAAATGCCCATATCCCACAACTTTCTTGATACATATAGCCAATCAATTTTTAATGATGGATCTGAGATGACGTCTTTAAATTTGATTTTTCGTGCTAGTTTCTCTTCCATAGAAGACCATTTGAGGATACCTGGCACATCCAAGGTCCATGATCGTTTTTGGACCTTGTCAGGAGGATCTTTCCATGATCGAAATCTTTTTGTCACACTCCTACAGGCGTGAGGAGCCCCTTCCTTGGCTTTGGCGTCATGGATTTTCTTCACCGTCATCACGGCATAATTATTCTTACGAATCTCAGTTACTTCTTGGTCAGTAAATCCAGCATCCAGGAGATCAGCCTCAAGACGTCCATGCACGTATGAGATCTTATTTTCAATCACTGACTCCAGAATAGTTTGAAACAATAATTCCTGATGTGTTGGGCAGATGTTTGGCTGTGGTGCTCCGACGGGGCGCTTGTCCAATGGATGAACCTTGACGTCTGTTGGTACAGTCGGACCCCATTGTTCACCAAATAAGTTTTTCAAAATTGGTTTTTCTGCAGTCTCTCTCAACATCTTGATTTTATAGGTTTCATCATCCAACTCCAGAAACAATCCCTTTTCTCCATATTCCAAAATCGTTATGTCTTTGTCATCCGTAAGTCGACTTAATCCCTCTTGAGTGGATCTGACCTTTAGACGTTCAAACTCTTTTCTGTAAGGCCAGTTTGGGATGTCATCTGCCAACTTCTGTAAACGAGCCTGAAATTAGATTAAAGCAAAACATATGACATCGACTCGGCATGGGCCAATAAATAGCTACGAGACAAACAAGTTTCTGATTAACCAAATGTCAAGGAATTGGAATTGAGTTTTTGTTCACGTACCTTTTCTTTTTCCAATACGGCTAATGCATTTTCAGTGATTTGTTTGCCCTCACCAAGTTTGAGCAAACATTTAGCATTATGCCTCTTCTTAGCATCATTTGTTGGTCTATGGCATTGTAAGAGTTCTAAATACAAAAGATTAGAAAAAACAAATACTTAATAATTATCCAAATGCCAACCAGTTATTTTACAAAAAGGACTGTACACTGTACACACTGGCTGGACTTGAAACAAAAACTTACTCTCAACCATCTCAACGAATGCAGTTTTGGGTATTGGAATATTCTCAGTTTCTTTAATAAACCTTCTCATCCATCTCAGTTTAAAAGTTAGGTCATCAGGTACAGGAGGAGGTTTAGAAGATGCCAAACGTTTCCTAGGTCCATTGCCATAGACATTGACCAGTTCCTCATCGTATGTCCTTTGTAATATCTCTTCAAAATGAACTTTTTGTCTAATCTCCTTAAAACGCATCGGAAGTACCTCATGATTCCTTATGAGGAAACGCTCTTTGATTAGATTATACCTGCAAAAATAGACAAATCAAATTAATTGAAACTTTTCTAGGAATTATGCAGAAACAAAATAGCTTTAAATATAAAACTTACGGAATAGAATGACGTCCAACCACTTTCCTACCACAAACTTTTCCAAGCCAAGTGAAGATTTCCAGTCCAAGTACATTCACATTGAAGTCCTCATGTATGTCAATCCCGAGAAGAAATCCAAGTAGAATCCTCTTGGGTCGTTCCAGTGGTCCGGGTAATTTGACCACTGAGGTCAAGAGGACCTTGGACCCAATAAAATTTCCAAATCCAATCCTATCCTCCTCCAAGTCTCCAAATACTTGATGAAATAGAATTCGTCGTAAGATCTCATCCTTGTCCTCTGTCAAATCTCCAAGTGGAAGAGGTTTAAGGTCACCCATTTTTCAAAGTACAAATTAAAACTAAATTAGACAAAATGTGTTCGAAAACATCGAAAACGTCGAAAACATCGAAAACGTCGAAAATTTTCGAGATTCGAGACGCTAATAAAATTCGACAAAAATCCTGATTTTTTACGTTTTGATTTATTCAACATTTAAATCGGCAGATTTTCCCGCTTCCAAATTTTTGAGGCCTTTTCTATATGGGAGGAAGAGCGGGAATGTTTAAAAATCTACAACATGTGGTTCTTTTGCTTGTAATTTGGATTGGCAAAATTTATTGGCAGAATTTTGGCACTGGCACAGTTCGGTTGATTGTGCTGTGGCACGTTTTGCCACATTTAGAAACTTTTGTAGATTGATAATTTCCAGTTGACAAGATCGAGGGAGAACTTCCAACTTAATTTGTCAAAGTCAAAATGGTGAAACGAAGGAATGGTCCAGGTAAGTCGAATTTCGATTACGAAATTTTCGAACATGTGACATAAAAAAGTTGTAGATTCCAAAGTCGAAAACCAAAAAAAAAGTTTCATCGTTCAGTTTTAATGAATGCTTAATTTTGATTCCATTATTCAACATCCAGGGAAGCGTGTGAGTCGATTAGGGAAAAATAAGAAAAAATCCTGGAAGAAATTAGAACACAAAGATGTGGACTCCTTCATGGATGACCTTCGAGAGGATGAACGACTGGGTGGGATCAAGGGGAAGACGGATGAACAACTCTTTCAGTTGGATAGTATTGGACAAATGGAATTTGATGAATTGACGACTCAACCACCATCATCGACCCAACAGTCCAAAGCAGAACCTGAAGATGAAAATCCAACTCAATCCCTTGTTCGAATCCAGGATTTAAAATGTTTTCAGTTGATGAAACCTCATAGTTCAGTCCCTGATCCTTTGATCAAGAGGAATCGTGTTCGACAACGTGGGGAGAAGAAATCAAAGATCAATCAAGAGAAGGACCTGAAAAGATTGAATAAGAAGGCTGTTGTCATTGCTCCAAGTAAATTTCAGTATCCTCAAGATCTAAATCCAGTCGTTGTTGAAGATCCATGGTCCGCAGAAGAACCAAAAGGTTAGACCGTCACATTTACATATTTTTCCAGCCCAAATAGATCTATTAAGATCAGTTGGGACCCTAGGCTATGCTAATTATTCGAATTTTATTTTTTCAGGAATACTTGATTCAGAATGGGTTGATAAATCAATCAAGGCTCATAATATCAAACAACGTGTTGTAAATCCAGACCAAAGAAGGAAAACATCACATCTCCCGGCCATTGAGATCCCACATCCAGGATTTTCTTATAATCCATCATTTAAGGATCATCAGGATTTGATTAAGACTGCTGTTACGAGTGAGGCTTTGAAAATCCGAAAAGAGAATAACTTGGTTCGAGCAATTGCCCCTCCTCCCAATTCCCGGAATTCGACTTTGTAAGATATTAGAAATCAAATCGTAGAAGAATATTTCATTTGTCGTAAAGCCAATCTGTAGTTTGTTGACATTTCTTATTCAGGAATAATCCAGATAAATTCGGAAGCTCATCTGATGAAGAGGATGAAGTGGAGATTAAGGTTGAAGAGGATGATTATGATGTCAAAAATTTTAAGCTTGATATTGGACCTAAATCAAAAACAAGGTATTGAAATTTTGAATTCTGTGTGTTTCGTTCGAACACATCTTCCTCATAGGTATGAGAATCTATGTGTAACATGATTTCCATGAACTTGTATTATTTCCAGGCAACAAAAAAGGAAAGCCCGTGAAGAGAAGGAAAAACTACGTCTGGCTCAAGAACGGAAACAGGATAAGGTCAGACTCAATGAAGTTTTTAGAATCAAGACCATTCAGAAGGATATCAAAAAAGCAGAGGAAATGTCAAAGGCCCGTAAGATAAAGTTAGCTGAAAAAGTGGAAAAGAGAGAGAAATTTGGACAAAAGAAATTGAGCAAGTTCAAATTTGAGGAGCTGCCCCTTAACCCAGTTCTTAGTGAAGACATTCAAGGTTCTCTTGTTGGGATTCCATCAGATAATCGGATGCTCTTAGAAAGGTGATGGGGATACTACTTGATCGAAAGAGTGCAGATTGTTTGCATGATTTACCTGTTGAATGTTGATTCCACGAATTTGTATGTTTATCTAAAATTCCAGGTTCAAGAGTCTACAAAAGCGAAACATCCTGGAGCCAAGGATCAAGAATCGATCCAAGAGGAAGTTTAAATTAAAGAAGTTCAAAAGGGGCTCTGATAAAATGGAATGGGAGAAATCAGGGGTTTGGGAAGGAATTAAGTTAAATTAACTTTTGGTTTTTCGATAGCTAGCTATTAGAGCAAACATTTGGTTCATATTTTGATGAAATACTATAATTCTTTTAAAAATTAAAGAAAACTAAATCCGTGCTTGGATTTAAATTGAAACTCATTTTTCATACGATATTTTAAAAGATTTTTTGCCTTTTCTACGATCCATCAACTTTTTTGAAAAGTAAAAAAAAATAAGGTAGGCTTTTGGATCAGATCCAGATGATTAGGCCCTTTTCATTTAGCATTTGTTACCACAACATTAATTTTTCCTTATAAACCCAATTTTCCACTACATCACTGGTGGTTAGATTGGTGATTCAATCAATCCTGATTACTTGTCGATCCCAAAAGTTACGAAAGGTTAATCTATTTTAAGATTTCTAGTAAAAGAAAAAATCATGGATGACCTTCAAGAGAAATCATCTGAAGAACTCAAAGTCGTCTACAGCATCTCAATCAGACCCCCTGAGGCCTCTCTTCATGGACCATCAGGATCCGCTGGTCCAAGCGTAGCTCAAGTTCAAGTCCCTGCTGTTGTGACCTCTACGATCAATGAGAGCAATAACAATGTCTTGGGACCTTTACCTTCAACTCGAGCGAGTCCAGTCCCTGGAAGAGTGGAGGAAGAGAAAACTAAACTCATTTACACAATGGTCAACAAGGTCAGCGATGACAAACTTAATAATAACATAAGTCCTTCTTCTAAACCTTCCTCAAGTTCCACTGGACCAAAGACCAGTACGATAGCACCCTCAACAAAGGAAATCCCTTCTAAATCAACTATGGGCTCAGACAATAAGGCTCTCGCAACCCCAACCCCTTCCAAACCAAAATCTCAAACTAGTAAGAAGGAGACTCCTCAAGGTCAAGGTCAAGGACGGGACGAAAAGGTTCGACCTAGTGTCCTTCCTACAATAACAGGAGCAGAAGGGGAAGAACGGACTAAGTCCAGCCGATTCCTCTGTAGGAAAAAAATGACCTGGCTTTACTCATTTGCCTCAGTAAGTCCAAAGTCCCAAGGACCATAAAATTACATTTTGTAGAGTTAAAGTAGCCAACGCTTGGAATTCAAGATTTTAACCACCAATTTCGCGTATGTATTTCTAGGTATTTGGAATCAGTGTTTTGATAGCGATGGGGTACATTTTAATCAAGGAAGGATTACCCATCACAGAGGCATCCTACAGCTGTTGTCAAAGGACCATGTTGGCTGCAGGGATAATTACTGTTCTTGGTATTTCAGGTTGCATCGTTCATCATGCCGAGGTCAGTTCAATGGCCCTTGGAATGTTGGTGAGTCACAGTACAAAATTCATCAAATTATTCATCATGGGCGTTGATTTACTCAGATGTCCGATGTCAGGTCATAAGGCATTACATTACATTTGCCTATATTTGAACTTTTCAGTACATGTTCCTTTGTTCCGCTGGGATTTATTATTCTTCGAGTGCAGGTAATCTGGTTGTATACGGACAAATGCTTTTAATATGTTATGTAAATACTTTCTTAACCCTATGATGAAAACCATTAAAATTTTCAAATTAACTTGTTTCTGTTCTTAATTTTTAGTTGCAAGTGGAGCATACAGCTTGACTGATGATTTTAATGAAGTCATAAAGTACCTTGATATGTATCGAGTAAACTACGGAAAGGCTCCAGATTTTGTTGACAACTATCAAAAAAAAAATGTAAACAAAAAAAATATTGTATGACGTCCCTTCGCTTGAGAAATCATCCCGAGTCAGATCGTCAGATATAGTTTGTACAAAGCTCGAGAGACCATTATATCTAAATATCTTTTTAAATATTTTTAAAAGTCTTGTTGCGGTTGGGGAACACGTCCTACTGTGACTTGGACGACTAAAACTGAACGAACCTCGAACAAAACGGTTCGTTTAAGAGTAACCAACCGTAACCTTCCAGACTCCTGTTGTACCATGGCCAAAGATAAATGTGGAGAAAATCTGATAACATTAATTCCATCTGGACATTTATTTCTTGTAAAAAATGATTCATCCTTTACGGAAATTCAAGCTGGTGAACAACTCAAGGTTAGTTGACAATCATTAAATGAAAAGAATGCTGGATTTAAGGACCCCCTAGTGCACC
>JAQIYE010000826.1:0-10596 GCA_034699765.1 Xenyllodes armatus
TTTTATATAAAAATGTTGCCATTACCTCCAATTACACACTTTAAAGTGACCTTTGTCGTTAATGTGTTCCGGAACGGAGTTCACATCATGATAATCCATGTCCGGATCTTCAGGCTCCTCGTCATCCTCAGTGTAGACCACTTTATTTTTCGATCGACCTCCAGATATAATCTGGCTCTTTGGATGATGCGGATGCTCTGGAGCATCTGGCTCGTCTTCATGTTCTGGATGCTCTGACTCGTCTTGATGGTCTGGATCATCTGGATGGTCTGGATGATTTGGATCATTTGGATGGTCTGGATCATCTGGATGGTCTGAATCATCTGGATGGTCTCGATTGTCCGGATTTTTTGGAATCTTCTTGCGAGACTCTTTGGTCACCACCTTACCCCTACGTCTTTTAGCTTTTGCTTTTCCATCATGTTGCTTTTTTGGAGCACTGGAACGAGTCCTTTTATCCAGTGGTTTCACAACTGACCCATTCCCCCCTTTCTGTTTTGCCGTTTTAGTTACAGGAGGGATTTTAGTCACCAATTGCACCCTTGGAGCCTTCCCCTCAGTACTTTTTCTTGCAGTTTGTTTTGTCCTAGCCATTTTAAAATTTCTAATGTAAATGTTTCAATTTTTGTTTTTAACAAGACTCCTTTCATCATACTCTCCCTCTCTTTCACAATTCCTTTTTAAATATTCCCACTTTCCTAACAAACATATCTCATATATATATTTCATTCACAATACAACACAACCAACAACACAAACTCAACCATTCTCAGCGTGCCCCAAATCCACATGCACATTCACCCATACACACTCACACACAATCACATTCAAAATGTGTTTCGGTCCCATTTAACCTACTACTCACCTGAAATAATTCCATTTGTTTGTGTGCTATTCTTCAGTTGGGCCTTTGATGCGCTGATAGTTCATGAAAGCTTGTCAAGGCCCAAAGCGAAATTTTGAACAATTCATCCAACCAAAGGTCAATACATAAATTTTTCCTTCTTTCCCATCCTCTTCCATTTCACGTCAGTTCTCATTTCTCAATCGAGGGAGGATTCGAATCAAAGTGCCTCAAGGTCCATAAGAGGAAGGAGGACCAATTCGTCTCTGAAAGGTCACCAGTCAGAACCAAAGGTCAAAGTTGTTGGTAAATTTTTAAAAATATTTCAATTAACTTTTTAACATCTCTGTATTTAAATAAATGTCAAATCCATAAATAACGTTCCATTTTCATCAATTTCAGGTCATTTGGATTTGATCCTTTGGGGACACTGATGAGAGCTTGTCATTAATTAGTCTGGTCTGGAAGATAGCAAACCTTGAGGTAAGGGTAATATTTTTAATTTAAGTGTTTTAACCATCAGGGAAAAAATATGGGCATACTACTATATGGCTGGATCTAATTTTCGTCAAACCAGCCCAATGTTTATACTTTCCATTTTCAAAGTTACTGTATTTTCTGGTAGTAGACAGAACCGCGTTCTAATTCCAATTCTTTTTGATTATCCTGTTTCATTTGATTTTCAAGATGGCACTGAAGCTATTGTTTGTCGTGGGATTCCTTCTCCTCACCGATATTGAAGTTACTGTTGGGATTTTAGGATTTGGAAAAGAACGAGTTAAAAAATTGCCAAAGCCGTTGGATCGGAGCAAAAAAATCAAAGTTGATGATAGTACCAAGACCCAACTCGATGATTTTTTAATCAAAGAGCATGCAAATCTGTCTTGTAACCGGGCTCAAGAAGACGAGTTCTATGGACGGCTAGAGGCTGGATATCAAATTGATAATGATACTTTTGGAATGAAGGAGGCGGGTCTTAAAGATTTGATTAAAGATTTCCGACTCAAGGATGCTAAGATATGTAATCGATTCAAGGAGCTGACCTGTGAGTCAACAATTGAGGTAGATGAGAAAACCAAAACCAAGAATCTTGCATACAAGTGTTTTTGTGCGAGGATGGATAGAGTCTGGGATGGTTCGACTGGTCGGTGTGCTGGAACTTGGAAGTCTGGTTGTCGAATGATTGTAGATCCAAATCGAGAAGTGGTCGTGGAGAGGGGTAAAAATGTAGCCTCAAAGACCTCTGGTGTCAGAACTCATTTGGACATCAATGAAAAGATGACCTGTGCGGCCCCAATGAAATGTTCAGGTTTTTATGGTCAATGTCGTTGTGGTGCAGAAGAGACGGTGGGTGAGAGGATCAAGGTCGATGAGGATTTTCGTGATGGCTGTCCTAAGGAGCCTCCTAAAACTAAAGACACTGTACTGAGACTCCTCAAGGAAGCTTACACAGCCAAATCACCTCTGGAGTCCAATTTTTTCATTCCTAATGGAAACATTTGTTTCACAGAACATGGGGCCGACTTACATGTGAACCTGAACGTTAGCGACACCAATGCATATCCCCAATTTGATTTACCAAAGCTTCTGACAAATATTTGGAATGAAGGGAACAAAGGGCAATACTGCAATTTCTTTTTGGACCAGAGATGTGATACAGATAAGAAAAATTCGTCTCGTGCATCATGTGCTTGCCTCTCGGACCACAAGATTGAGTATGGAAGTAAAGTGGGGGCAGAGTGTCGAGGTCGTTCTGGTGCTGTCTGTTCCAGATACTTCAAGTATGAAGGGAAATGGCATGAGCTTACTATGGGTCAAGTGAGGGAGGAGGAACGTAAAGATGAAGGAATCGGAAGTCGGGGCTGTCTGACCAAGTTCGTATGTACCCTTGCTAAGGATCATGTGAATAAAGTATGTTGTGAGTTGGGAGTTGAGCAAGGGGAAGTCAGTATGAAGAGTCGTTGTTACGATAGGATGAGCTTCAGATCATTTGAGGGAATGCAAAGTGATGCCGTCAAGGATCTTGATAAGTAATAATATAAAACTACATGCTGTAAAAGAGCTTGACTAAATAAGTAAGTTAAGTATTCAATGTACTGCCTATATTAATACATTTATCCTTCTTCTCAATATCAATAAAAAGTTGAGTTCATTGTTAAAATCAACCCAACCATGGAATAAAAAAAAAGTAATCCAAGTTCCCTATTAATTAACCAAATTTCTAAAAGTTGTATCATTCATTTTTGAAAACAAAGACTCATATTCATCATATACAAGCCCCAAATATGAAAATTCCAAGCTAAGCCCAAAGGTCACATCACATCTTCCAAAAATGATTGCCTTTCCACAAATTTACTTTTAAGAAATGATATACTATGGTAGGTAATTTACAATTCAGAATTTTGAAAGACATTCTTATTTATCCTAAATAAAAAGTATTAGGTAATTAAAGTAAGAGAACAAAACAAACTCAAGGAATTAATTATTGTCAAACAACAAAAAATGAAAGGAATGACCAATATGACGCAACACGCAACCAAAACGCGAGTCAACAAGGCGGATCTCCTCACAAAATCTCCCGAAAAAGTGGTAAATACAAATTATACACAAGAAATAAGATATAATAGTAGTTAAAGTGGGGATTGATTCATTAATATTTTAATTGTAAGTTGTATAATCATAATAATTATGAATGATCCTCCTCTTGTCTTGTTATGCGGAATTCCCAATTAAATTGTACCCAAAAGTAAGTTGTCATTTATTTATTGCCCTTTGTTTAGGAATTCTATTGGATTTTATTTAAAAGGTTTGATCCAATGAATGATTGAGCAATTAATTGATTTCCGTTAAGTGACTCTAAATGATTTGATAATTTTTTGGGATCGGGATCATCAAATATAATTTTTCAACTGGCACTGAATATTAACAACAAAGAGAGGACAAGGGCCCCAGCACACAGCAGCAGTAGCAGTTTTCTCGAATTGTTGATTTTAAAAAAAAAAATCCTTTCATTGGATTTAGATTTGGAACAGTAAAAGGTGAGCAATTTTATCTTAATCAGTTCTTAAAGTAATCTTCGGGTATTATGTATTAAGAAGCATTTTCAGAATAGTTTAGCACGTTTCACTTAAATTCCATTTCACGCTCACTCCCATATCATGTGTACATTTGTATTAATTTGATGCTGAATGGTCCATGATAGCATGGATTATTGATGGGCACTCCAAATAGAATTTATTGCGTTTTTTTTGGCTAATGTAAACATTTTCTGTTTTAACTCATTCAACAGTCAACAGTTGAACCGTACTCAAACTAAACTAACTCAAAAACTCATATTCATTGTCATTGTGAAGGGATAAGGATATATAGACAAATTTGTGATTTATTGTTAAATTGATATATTAGAGTAGAATCGAATCATGCTTGTTTCGTAGAGGTACCCTTAAGTCCAGTAATTGGAAATTGGTCATGGTCATACTTTTTGTTACAGTTAAACTAAAATTGACGTTATGTAATTTTTAAATTCAAGCAAAGTCGCAAATTTAGACCATTAAATTCGTTCTCAACATCAGATTTGGTGTCTTATTAAAAAGAAGGAAACTTATTAATTCACACTGTTGACTGAAAACCCGTGTCTCACTCGAACGCTTTTAAACATAAATTTTGGTAGAATGTAAAGATAGATTCGAGTAACTGACAACAGCAGTACTTTTGTTTAGCAAATCCTCTTCTACGTAGCTGAAGAGGCCAAAGTTTTGCCTCAAAATCTCTGCCAGTTTCCTAGGTGTCCGACGAAAAGTTAGAAAAAAAAAGTTAGAATGACGAAATGTTAGAAAAAAAAATGTTAGAAAACGATAAGTTAGAATGGGGTGGGCGAAAAGTTAGAATGCTTATTTTTTTTAGAGTAAACGAAACCTTTTGCTCCTGTACTCTATTTATCTCTTCAAAATACATGTTGAGATAAGAGTTACTGACAAAAAATAATATAATGGCAAAAATAATGGCATCTATCCAAAAGCTCCTTCACAATTTTGCGAATTAACCTAGGAGTATTGTACAATAATTTAATGTTTTTTGTATATTTCATTGGTTTCAGTGAATGACATGTTGATTTAAGTGATTTCACGGTTTTTTATGAATAACCCCAGTTTTTTGTACATTTCTAACTTTTGGTCCACCCCATTCTAACTCGTCGTTTTCGAACTTTTGTCTTCTAACTTTTCGAGATTCTAACTTTTCGGTTTCTAACTTATCGTAGGGAATCGTTTCCTATCACACAAACGGTCGAAAATGTTACAATGACACTCAATTCAAGATGATATAAGCCCATTTTAGAAAATGTGGCTCACTTCAGTTTATTGACATAATTTTATATGAGAATTTGAGATTCAGATTTTTTACTTTAAAAACAAGCAAAATACTTAGCAATTCTATATACTCCTTTTGTGAAATATTGGGCATTGTAGATTGAGTTAATCCGGAGGAACGTGATAGGGAATAAAACTCTAACATTAATTTTAGACATACTTAATGATTGTGTAAATTGTGCTGGATAAATTGACGGTGTACAATCGTCCAGGCAAACTTTGGATGGATTGTTGGATTCGTTTAAAGAGAATTTTGAGAATACAGATATTTCATTCAAATTACAACATTTACTTTCGAAATTCAATTTTGTTTTAGCACAATTGGAGTTGTGTCGTTAATCGTGAATTTTTCCTATCCTTCATTCAGGAGGTTTCATTTTTCATTGTTCTTGATCAGATAAGTCCCTTTAATTGGTTAATCTTGTTCTTGTCATAGGTATTTAAATGGAATTAAGAAATCTAAAATGAAAGTTAAAAAGAATAGAGAAATTTGATGTTATTGTCGTAATGCTATGATATAATGACAAATTGCGTATATTGCATTGTAAGTGACTTTTACTTCAAGGCCAGAAGGACAATGCAATTTGAGGCTTTTTTGTGATCACTTTTTTCATGTCTTACAAACTAAATCAGTTCAACATTTTTTCGTAAATTGTGAGTTTATAATCTCGGTTCAAAAGTTTTTAATGGTACGTTAACTAAATTCTAAATTGTTCTCCGAAAAGGTAATTGCCTAGATTTTGAATTTATTTCCAAAGAATGTTCGCTAATCTTCAGTCAGTGGTCATGCCCATCTTTGTACATTTTGCAATCCTCGGATTCCTCAATGGAGTCAAGAGGTCACTTAGGAGATTTACCATTAGTTGGTAACCAAGTACGTGTAGTTATACTTTTTGTACTTTACGCGATTGTTTGGAGTGTGACTTTTGGATTTTTGTATAAACCATGATCGTGGTTAATATTCAGTATTTGTCAAGACTTTAGTTAGGATTTTAATTTAGATGATCATTTTTCAAATAATGTAACGATTTACTTTGGTGAGAAATAAAAATATATTCAGCATCCAATACGAGAGGGGTTCATAATATTGAGAATGTATGAATTGTCTTATAGTGTAGTGGCTAATTGATTTCGATTTCAAGTAAATTAACTTAAAAATGAAGAAAGTGCAAGGTCCCATCCCATCTTTGATCATTACTGACATTGAGTAACTCAAACAGATGCATAAAGTAGACCATATAAAGTACTTGAGCTATACAAAGTTAAAATAACATTACACGTACAGTCATAGGATTTAGATTTTAGTGGAGATCCCTCAATTGCATCTTTAAGCGTCCCTTAAAAAATGCATCCTATTCTCATACCATACAATTTAGCGTAAGATGGAATGGTGTGTTTGGCACAAGTTAGTTCAAGAAGTTGAAGCACCTTCCTCCTTTAACAACTTATTAGAGCTCATACTTCTATTGCAGCAAATGAAAACTTTCTGACTCATTTTGCCTCATTTCATTTTATCTTTAGTGGTACAAATTAGAAACATGCTTATAAATCACCACAACACACTTAACAACTCAACAAAGGACTGATTGGAAGCGGAGGGAGGACTGCCCTTGAATTTACAAATTAACACTTTAACTGCAATCCTTCAAATTTCTCAGGGTCTCTTAATACAACCTTTTCACAAACTCAATTAACATTTAGAGTTTGGATTTGGAGTTGAGTTTCCAAAAATCTCAGGTGGCTCAGTAATTGACTTGGGTGTTTTCTTGTATTCTTACTAAACTACCCTAGAGTATTTGACATATTTAATTAGTATTCCGGTAGTGCCCAAGAGGTCTCAGAAATTTTTATCCAAGCTTAATGTCTTTATTTTGACTTCGTCCTGACCTTACATTACATTAAAAGACCAATTATTGACACTTTGACTCAATATTATTGCAGCATATGAAATCATCATTCGAGGATATACAATGAGGGAGATAACTATTTAGAATGAAAATATTTTATTTTTATTAGTTGTAATTTTATGATCTCGAGGAGCCGGCTATGGTGTGAACGTTTGTGTAGAATTAAGCTCTCTTGTGATGCTTGCATTGTGTAATTTAAGAACGTAATTAAGAAAAGTCCAACTCTTTTAATAGGAATACACACAGGCGAATACGAATTTGGGAAATACTAAATAACAGGGCCCTCATTTGTCCTTTCTTGTGTTCTTAATTAGGTGGGACTGATGAAGGATGTATAATTGAAGGTTTCAAAGAAAAGGAGATCTCTTGGCCGGAAGTGATGCTGCAAATGTGACTTAATGCTACATTAACAACACGACTTCAATTCAAACCCTTCTTTTCTGCTGGACAGAAATTAGTTCAGGGTGGGAAGGTCAATCTAGAAGGAACCACAGACAGAATATATTTGATGGCCTTTTCTCTGTGATCACTTTGTTTCCAAAGCCCTGTAAGGACCTCCTCCCATGTTTCGATTGGGAAGAAAGTGCAAGCTATGCTTACTTGTGCTTGTTCTTAATTTGGTCTGGCTACATATTTACACACATTGGGATGGAACCGGATCCGAGGCGGAGGACGTACTTAAAAGGTAAGAAAACTTAAACACATTTTTAGTATTTTTTAGTTGATAATTTGGTAACTTTTCGAGGATTCAGGTAATCATTGGAGTTGTTTGGATTTTTGAAAACTTTCAATAAATCATAGGCAGGGCAAATTTATTTTAAATTAGCATTTTTTGAGATGAGGTGAATTTTGGGTTACACGGTCGTTCCAATTCCTATTCCTGTTTTCTGTCCTTAGATTAAAACAATCCAAATTGACCTTTTAATGTTAATGGTTCCGATTTGGAATTTGGAACATATCTATTTTATGGATTGGTTCTTATAATTTTGAGTCCGTAAGAGTCCAGGCAGTGTTTGTGAGTCCTGGAAAACCACATTTGTACGAAAAAATTTACATATTGTGACAGCGGAAAACTTAGGCCAAGCCCAAGGATAATAGATATAGTAGTTAGATAGGGCCAAGCCAAATATTCTTTTGTGTGGTCATTTCAATTCACTAAAATGATACAAATGCTACTTTTTATTCAGAACTGACTGGGGTAACTCGGCTAAGGTGACCGGGTCGGGCCTTAATTTTAACTCAACGAACGATCATGCATTCCGTGGAACTCCTGGATTTATTAATGTCCCTGAACCTGTGCCCTTAACGGAGGATGAGATTCTGGGTATTCTTGGGGACATTGAACAAATTAACGACGAACAGGTAATTTGAATCCTATTTGGCTTGGCTTCTCTTTAGTGAAACTTCGTACATTTTCAGAACGGATGCGAACCTTTTTTAAAGTCTAAATCCTTTTTTGATATTTGATATCATAATTTTTTATCACCCTTGCATAAATGGCTACCTTCACCACAGTCTGATTTATTTAGTTCGAAATTATTATTTTTAGCAACGTTGACTACAGGCAATCGAATCCAACACAATGATGCACAAGAATGTTAAGGGGCTGCATCATTAATGAGCTTATGCGTAAATCATAATTGCACTGTTGGAAAGTCGAAAAAAATGAAACAAACAAGGAATTACTTGTTGAGTAACAGTAATAGACATCAGGTTGGCTCTACAAGGACGTCACATTATATGTTTAGGCTATAGTGGCAACTCATTTACAGTGTGAAACATGAAAAGTATTACTTTGCCCCAGTTACTAATAATATCATTGATCCTTCATTAGGATTTTGAATTAGATTTGACCATTCATTCATCAAAAATAAAGCCAAACTTTGCAAGTTCAAGATTATCTAACGATAAATGAATTATAAATTCTCGATTTCACCCTCGCCAAAAACGGACAATAAACCCCTATTGATTAATTGATTGAATTCTCGATTTCATCAAAAACTTAACTTTTCCAATTTTGAAGCAATCACCTAATAAAACCATTGGCATATTAAGTTTTCACAACCAAATATGTGTATAGTAAATGTTTTGCATTTTATGGCATGTTGTTGACTTCTAAGTCATGACTGCTCTTGGTCTTGGCGTTTGAGTGGTCAGATCAAGGAAGTTGAATCCTCAATTTTATATTTAATTCGACACGCATGAGATCAACTTTTTCTTGATTTTCATCTTTCCTTGTTTCCGCTCTGAAGTTAGTAGTCAGAACTGCAATTTATGATGGCCTTTATATTTATTTATATTCTCCGAATTTATTTATTTTTGGCTCACAGTTTAATGTAGACTGTTATTGTTATAAATATAATGAGTCTACCCACCATCTTTCCTTTAAAATATTTTTAAAAGAATCTGTTTAAGGTGTGCCAGAAAAACTAGTAGAAAGTTAAGTGGCTCAATGAAAACCCTTATTTTGCAGGGGTGAAATGTCAAACTACAGGAAAGAAGCCATGATCGATCCATTCCATGAATTTTGAAATTTAGTTTATTAAAGCCGCGATCTTTACATTCTAGGCTATATTAGATGTTTTTATATGTGAAAGCAATAAAAAATAGCAACAGTTCATTTTTTTTGCAGATATTTTTGCATAGAAGTGGACATTTACATATGGAAGATACATTTAAAATAAATAAACTAAACCGGTATTTCGAATTCGAATAATTAACTACAGGTCGTTTACAACCTGGACAAATTTGGACCCATTAGCTCCCAAACTTTTGTTCTGGTGATTCAAGTTCACTCAAGAGTCGAGTACCTGTCACTTCTTGTTCAAAGTCTGTCCATGGTCCAGGGGATTGGAGATAGTTTAATTATTTTTTCGCATGACCTATATGTGCCACCTCTGAATGAGGCAATTCAGCAAATTGACTTTGCAAGGGTTATGCAAATATTTTTCCCAAACTCAACTCAACTGAATCCTACCCGTTTTCCGGGACAGAGTCCTGATGACTGTGATCGTGATATTTCACCTGAAAAGTAAGTTGTTAGAAAAGTTATGGAATTTATATACAGGTAATTGCAAATGGTAAATTGCATGCAAATCCCATTAGATGGACAGATGCTCGCTTTTAAGAAATACGATCTCATGATCTACGCACATATACGTGGTCCATATATAGTGTTTGGAAATGGAGTTTAATCTTTGTTTAATCCTTGAAAAATATCTCGTAGAAAGGCATTAGAAAACATTAAAGGTGCATTCCAAGGAAATTGAAAAAGATTTTATAGTACTTCTAGTAGATCGCAATCGTTGTACCATTTTCTAATTTACTTCATAAATCCTTGAGATGAGAAAAACGATCAAAACAGAAAGGCGTTAAACCAATTTAACGACGAGGAAAAGAAATTACTGTATATAGTAGAGAAACATATTCTGTAGTGCTAATAGTATAACGACATCAAGTCCGGACAGGAGTGTCTAGA
>JAQIYE010000827.1:0-10588 GCA_034699765.1 Xenyllodes armatus
TAATCCCTGCCTATTTGTCGGTACTGATAAGTTTTCCATTTAGTCACGTCAGGGGTTTCAGAGTGGACGGCAGCCTTGTAGATCCGAGGATCACTTTTGTAATTCGGCCAAAATGTCAAACTACTAGACTTGGTCCAATTTCTGGGAATTACAGCCAACTCTTGAGTGTCACGGAATTCAGCAACTAAAAACATTTTGGCTCTGTGTGTAAAATAGGGATCAGTACAAATTCAGCTCCATTTAAAGGTAAACACAGACATTTTTTGTCTATATCTAATACACTAATAGGTTCCACTGGATCATCTAAATCTGAAATCTCACTTTCAGTTTTACTGTCACTAATAATATCACCTGACTGACAACTTTCGTAAATTGGACCATTATCTTTATCACTTGATCTTTGATTAAGTGTATCAACTTCTGCTAAATTGATGTTTTGTTCTGTCGTTGTATTGACAGCATCGTGATTACGAAACTTAGCTAGTTGTTGCGAAAATTGTAATTGTGTTTCGACACTGTTTTGTACTCTATTATATTCCCTTTTGTACCTTTTGAACTTACTACTTTGAGGCGTGTTGATTATTAGTTAGTTAATGACCGCTTACCATACGCTTTTGAGACACAAAGGATAGGATTATGAAGATAAATTCCACCAGTAAATGTTGTTTCTCACCAATTAATTAACTGTGGTTAAGGTCAACAGCTCACTCTTCACTCAGTTTTTATGATTTCAACTTTAGACTAAACTTTGATGTGTTTGAACTTGGGCCGGAGATAAATGTGACAAAAAGAAACTCAAAATGGCCGCTAGTAGATTCGTCGATTTGGATTCGGGATCGAGTCGTTCAAACCAAACTGAACGCTATCTATATGGAGTGGGCAAAGCTGAATCTATATAGAATCAAGGTAGATGTTTGATATGCAAGTCATGAAATAACTTCCTAGTTTGAATGCGGAATATCGGTATCGAAATGACGTGGATTCGATTTATTTCTTATCTATATAGAATGATTCGAGATGTCGGCTCAAAATCCATATAGAATCGAGGTTAATTGTTAGCTGGGTTTTCCATAAATAAGGTTATTGAATGGCCATTGTCAAAGTCAAAAGGTCAAAGGTGAACACGAGAAAGTTAACTGAGTAATTTTGGAAAAAATTCTTTGCGAAAGATGCACTCGGTAATCTATTACGGTGAAGTTTTATCTTGGTGACCACATGCTAAAATACACTGCGGAAAAGGCAGTAATACAGTTCGAAAAGATTCTTTTTTTAGTTCACAGATAGACTAAATACATGTATACCATGCTAAATCATCTAATCTAGAACAAATGACACTGAAGTAAAATTAAGTAAAATTTTAATCTGAATCTTATTCTTACCTCATCAATTGCAAAGGTCATATGAAGGTTTAGCGAAACCAATGATTTTAGGTGAGGAATAATAGACATCAGTTCGTTTGGCTCAATATGCCTAAGGTATTGTAGATTTAGACGAAGGAGTTTCTGAAATTTAATTACCACTTTATAATTTTTGTTATCATTCAGAGACAGAGAATCAGGATTTTTAATCCAATTAATTTCCTTAAGTACCTTGCATCTTGCCAAGAACTGAAACCCATAATGAATTTCTCCAGTCCCAAAAGCTAAGCTCAAATTTTGCAATTGCTCCCGAATCAGAAGATGAAGAAATTTTCTAGTTAAGGATCTTCTCTCCCCAATGATTTCTAGCATGTCTTCAAGGAGGGTTGAACCTAAAATTTACAAAGATAATGATGCAACTCTTTACTTACTTGGGCTTTTCCTTTACCGTAACTCTCGTTGGTACTTTGTTATAAAGATAGCACATACGGAAGTTAGCAAATGGCCCTTCAAACTGTAAGTACTCATTGTTGTCGAGTAATTCATTCATTTCATCTGTGGAACGGCAGGAATAGCATATTAAGTTCCAATTATCTGATAGGGTCCGAATGGAAGCTTTCTTTAATGTGACAGGAACATTCCGGAGAGGCATTTTTGGCGATGAATTGGCCTTGTTGTCTAAAAAGGGTAAAATATGCCCGTGAAATTAGTTAATTCGAGCTAGTGGATGTGGATAAATACTTCCTGCAGCGCAGGCCCAATTACTCCGCTCGATCAATTAGTATTGCCTGAGGTATCAAAATCGACATTGCCCTTTAGATGTTTTAAATATGGATAAATACTTGGATTTTGAAACACCCGAATTGTAAAATGATCAATAATGTGGCATTTCGTCGTCACAATTTCTCACATCCAAGACACAAAACTCAGTTTTTGGGGAGGATCAGCAATTAATCTTATAGTTCAAACTCAAGTACTTATGGTTAGATGAACAGTTGAATTAATTTTGCTGCCGATAACTTTGAAGAGATTTAACCAAATGTTTTGAAGATACTGCTGGAGCTATGCTATAAAATGTGCAAAACCCAAATAATCCGTTTTTTGGCATACATCCAAGTACCTATTTAAAGATACATTGGGAAATGTGACTTGGGACTACGAAAGGGTTGAGATCAGGAATAGTAATTGCACCGATACTAATCTCAAAAATTCAACGCCTATTCGAGACGTGTTTGGGTTTTAGAAAAGTATTTGCATTTATTTGTAAAATTTGTATTTTATAATAGGTCCATGTTAATGTAAGGGATTCAGTGTCCACAGTATTTTCGAAAAGCAAACTCGCTTTAGGGAAACCTATAAACATGAGTTGAATGCCAGAAAAAAACGTTCTTACAAAAGTATTTGGCATTTTTCAGAAGCAAGGGGCATGCTTATCCAGTCATCATTCATATTTTTTCTTGAATTCTCCGGAACCTGGAACAAATTTGTAAAAGCTCTGTAAAAATTCCCTTGATCGATCCGATCGGTTTTTCATACATAGATTTGGTCATCCTCTAGCGTTTTAATTTCAACTTGATTATTTTAACAATGGAAGAATTTACTCAAGCATTCTCTTGATGGACATGGTGCTTAAGAGTCTTTCAATTTTATCCATATGTAGTCTATATACAAATAAGCATTATATAATCTCTCGATTTTGGGTTAATCTGGCCAAACATTAAGCGTCAACCCGTCTGGCTTCATCACGACATGTGGATAATTCAGTCTTATTTGACCTCCCTCTGTGGCTTCCATAGAACCAAAACCAACTACTGACCCAAAGCTTAGGTTAGTACGAAAAACAGTCGCAGCGCAGCCTCCCAATTTCAATTTCAATTTAATTCAATCTTGCCAAACATCCCAATCAAATCTAATTAGCTTAACCCATCCAATGTAGGTAACGATACTCATCTGTGACCTTATTGTCCTTCCAATTCGAAGATCTGAAAGAAAAATATCGCGAATGCCAGGGCCCTCATAGCTCGACATGATGACTGAACATTAAAAATTGTCACTCAAGCTGGGTAGATTTTAGAAGTTAAAGTTCATTGTTCGGACAGATTGGAAAACTGAAAACATCATCTAATGATACGGGGGCAGGGGTAGCAAAGACATTTCTGAAATCGCTTGAGCAATCTCAGCAATTACAAAACCTTGTTTCAAAATATCCTTTCTCAAGTATTGAATCCATCCAAATTTCCTTGTATTAAATTTGACCAGCCCTTATCCAGCGTTATTATTGGACCCTTTCCCCAAATTATTTAATCCTAGTTTCAAATCTCAAGGGAAACTTTGTATCATATCATCCTCATTGTATCTCCTTCGTTATTGTCTTTCTCAATTGAAGCTCAAGGAAAGAAGTGATCTCTATCCACTTCTTTTCCATGCACATCCAACCGACCAAGCAACTCCTTTCCTTTCGCAACTCATTTTCTTTTCCTTTGCAAAATCCTCATTCAGAAGAAGATGCAGAAGAAAACAGAGGCACAAGTACGAACACCCCGATTCGGTCTTCTCTTCAGTTGTTTGAGCGGTTCAGAGTGGAGAGGGTCGAATAGACTCTGTCTCCAGACCAAGTAGAACCCATGTGGATCTCCATGAGGAGGTTTCATTTCCATCAACCCTTTCCAGTACTCAACAGGTAGTAGTAGTACTCAATGGGCTTTTAAAGACATTTCTAACGGATTTTGTCGCCATCATCATGGTCACTTAATAAGAAGTCTCAAAAAATCATTATTCTGACAGTAGTGAAGTGATTTCAAAGTATGAGGTCAAAGTACAAGGTCAACCCGAGAAAGCAACAGAGCTTTTGAGAACAATTGTTTATTATTGTGTGTAAGATAGAATAAGGGGTTACGTGAGAATGGCAGCCGGTTCAGCGGACGCTTTCTCAACAACCCCAAGGGGTTTTGGTGTTTATGATAGAGAATTAATATCAGCAGCAGCAGACAATTTATGGTCCTCAAGTGTGGTTGCCACTGCATCTACTGGAGCATCATGGGTTGATGATGTGGATGTTGGTGGGATCCCACATGTTCAACTCCTTTCGTCTCAACCTCATCATTTGGGTCATTCAGGGTCACATGGTGGGTCAACCAGTAGTGGTAATGGAACTGGAGGGGTCACGGTGACAAATCGACAAGTCCTCCCACCTCAAAACTCATCGGCTGGCTCACCACCAGGAATAGCTCAACATCTAATTCATATCCATTCCAATCAAGGAACAAATGCTATTAGATGTTCTGGAGACTCAGGGACTAATGGGTCCCTCAAGGCTCGTGTGGAAGAGATTCGAAGGAAGTTTCACCATGGACGACAACTTCTAATCAAACATATTCAGAGGGAGGTCACGGAAGAGGTAAGAGTTTGCTTTTGATTCAATCACCTTTTTAGTTTCTTATCCTTAGTTTTGATTGCATACATTTTGAAATCCGTTAGTAAATTTTTGAGAAATTGAAATTTCGTATTTCGATAATGATCTTATAAGACATATACATACCCCAAATGCACTGAAGTAAATTGGGCTGTTCTGTCATGATAGCTCAACAATCTCATCAAATTTCATCAAAATTGCCTAATTTATGTGAACTTCCTCAAAGTCAAACTTGAAAGTATGTACCATTAACTTTTTCATCTAAAATTTGAACTCATTTCTCCATGGAAAATACAATTGTCCTTCTTCCTCAACCGCATTTTTAGTTTTCCAAAAGTCTCAAGATCTATAACTTAACGATTTGATAAATATGGGGGAAATGTCCCAAAGCTAGACATCAAAAGCAAAAGATCTTACAATTCCTCTACTGTTTTATAGTCGTTCATGACCCCTATCATTGTTCAGGTTCAGTTGTACAAATTTAAGGTAAAATCCACATCCCCCATAAAATTATTTTCAATCTCTTCCTCTGCAAAGAGGATTTCAAAAATAATCATATTGTTTAATTAGAAGGATTCGTTGGATGACCACGAAAAGTCCTTGTAGTTTTTGCAACAAACTAAAATATTTTCATCCGTTCTTCCTCCAATAAGATCCAACATTATGAAATTATTGCATTGTATTGTTCACTTTTGGAATGAGTATCCAGACCACTCAAGTAAGTTACTTTGTTACCTATTTGCCTTGCATTCTATTCTCTTGAGGGCTACTCGTAGGATGCGGAGATCTTAGAAGATCCTTAAAAGAACAAATACATGGGAATCCTGTCTACTTCTTCTTATATTTTTTTTTTGCCCAAACCAAATTGCAACTCACAACTACGTAATCTTGAAAAGTTATGAGATTGGAATGAAGTGTGGGTTCAACAAACCAAGTTCAGTGTCATTGTCCACGAAGTGCCTCAGGGGTTTAGTTTATCAAGCAAAAATTATCTTCTTCTTATGATGGAAGAGATGGTGGTGGTGGGAGGGGAGGGTACAACGATCTGACTACGAGTACGATATTATTAAAAAAAAATTCCACAATTGGAAATGGTCCTTTTTGGTTGTTGTTAAAGGGAATTAGCTCACAGACACAGGTGAATAAAATGGCTGGGTTTTTTCTTTGAGGGGCTAACTATCGTGATTCTTAATTATGTTACTATCAAAATCGAACAATGTAAATGTTATATAAGATAGATGCATAGGGAGGTGAAGGACTGCTTGAGCTCAACGAACTTTAGTAGTTGGGATTTTTTCCCCGGTTGTTGTTGGATGGAAAAGGTCTTTAGTCCGAGAAGAAAACAGACAAGAAATATGTGATGAAGATGAAATAACAAAATCCCTGCAAAAATATTAAGCTACAAAAGTAATATGTAAAAGCATTCCTTTTGAACTTGATTACAGGTGTGGTGAATTAACAACAGAAAAGTGAATCCAATCCAGTAATAATATTATATAAGCTAGACGGCCAAACCTCACCTTTCCTTTACAACGAATGAAATAAAGGGTTATTGTCTTATTCTTATTGGTCCTGTAAAGAAAATGAATGAATTTTCATTCAATACTGCAAGTACAATTATATTTAATTTATACCAAACTCTTCGGCAAACTTAAACTTCGTGAATGTTTTTAAAACTCCCCATCACAGTTTTTTGGAAATTAAAAATTTTTTTTTTATTATGTACTATTTGTAAATAAATCCAATAACGACCATTCACTCGTTTGTATTTGATGAAGACAATCTGAGTGGATCTGTGTCTGTTCTGGATTTTGAGGCAATTTTGGGGGTCTGTTGACCCCGGAGGAGAATCCGTACGAGTAATAATTACTACTAAAAAAAACGGGCATCAACTTTGCGCAACTTTTCCATAAGCTTCCACTTTTCGAAAGTGATCAATTGTAGTATTTTACAATTTCTGCATTATTAATTTATACTCCAAGGGATTTTTTTAGTAAATGTACAGTACTAGCAAAAATCGACGAAATCATTTCTTTGATTTCAGTTGTGCCCTTTATGGTCATCTTTTCGGGACCACAAATGAGCTTGTGGATAATTTTACGATTTCACGTACCCACCAGAGCGTAATATTAAACTCATCTCAAGATGGATAATTAGTACTTTTGGAAAATACTTAATACCAATACATCTGTAGTAAAATATTTGTAAAAGTTAACTTTACGAATTTCGTGATTTATGAGGGGAGGAGAAGAAAGTGTCAAATCAATGCTTTTATCTCGGCTCCTCCAACTCCGCCTCGCTTCACAACACAGTACGAACTTGAATCTTTAAAAAAAAAAAGGAAATGAAATGCAGGAGCATCAAACTACCATTATTCAGCCGTTGAAGAACAGACGCTGTTTGTATAAAGGCATTTACTGTTTCTAATGTTCATTTCAAGTCACCACCATTTCTAGGACGTGTGGGATTTAAAAAATTAATGTGTTGGATGTCTACTATATTTTCAAAATTTACTTGAAATGGTGGCTAAATATAAGGAAGGAATAAACGATTTTCGGACAAACTGATCAATTGTTCATCTTACAATTAGTTCGAAAAATATATTTCAGAAATCTCGGTCGTTGCATAACCTCCGTCAAAAAGGTTTTCAAAAATCGTTTTAACTGCCGTTGACATGACCTGTTGCAGTTTACCGCCGAAGGTCAACAAAGTTTTTCTTCTCACTTCTACGCGAGGACTTTCATAATGAATGAGCTAGGAAGGTGGCTCGTTTTATGCAAAGAAAAAGCCTCTTGCATCCATCCCTCCTTGGTTGACTCCCATTTCCTTGAGATCTTGGACTATTAAAATCATTTTCTCGTGAAGTCCAAAATGTCCCTCCGGGCAGTAACTTCAACTTGGAGGAGGAGGAGTGGTGCGGAAAGTGTGTTGAATCTTGGGTTTGCAAAGTTCTCTCTTTTGTATTAAGATTGGACTCATCACTTTCATCATTGCGATGCATTGTATTGTGATGTAAGATGTACCTGTTCTAATCCAACTTACTTCTAATAAGGAAAAAGGGTTAAAAAGAACGTTGGTGTTGTGGGTATTATAATGATGATGTGGGGTCAGTGAGCTCCGCCAAGGTGAACAAGCAAGTAAGAACCATTCCTTCTTCAGGATAGGATCAAGCCTAAACGATTTTGTATTGTTTTGAGTGGACCATAAGATATCTCTTACTTTCCAGGATCTTGTTGATATGCAGATCTGTCCATATAATGCTACATGATTTGATTGATACAAATCGTAAAATGTTACTGTATTATTAACAAATTGTTGTAAAGAAAGGCAAGAAACAAGATGATGATTATCCCATATGTTCAATTGAACATTGGACTGATTGTACGTGTAGTAAATGTACAAATATCTGGTTTGTTTATGGATAAATTCAAGTCACCGACCTTGCCGCAGGGAGGCCATTACTATATATGCGAGATGACAGTAATTTTGAAATAATTTTGGTTAAAAACACATCGTATACGAACGAAAGCTTCCAAATAAATTTTGAGAAATTAATTATACCTTCATTTTACTTTTAAACATTTTACAACGTTCCCATTCGCTCAAAAGAATCTTTTATCCATTCACACAGTGAGTAAAATTTAATGACTAAACATTTTGGCACTTTTCCTACATGTAATCATATATCCTTAATGGTTATTGAGATGATGAGTTGTCAATGATATTTATATGACATTAACTCCTATTTTCAGTTCAAAAGAGTTCAAAAGTTCACTTTCATCTCATTTCCCTTTTAGCCTTTGTCCCCCTCCTAGTTCTATTTTATGATAATTTTCTCCAGTCCCACTTGAAATGGAGTCCCATCCTTGACACAACTCGACAACTTTGTTTTTAGATTTTAATGAGCTTCAAAATCTCTTTTGTGACAAGTTTTGTCAAAGGGAAAATGAAGTTGAGTCAGGTTCCAGTTCCTCATTTTGATCTTGAGTCAGATCCAGATACTGGGATCCAGAAGGGGTCGGTTGACATGACATGACTTTGGCTATTGAAATCATATAATAATCATGTCAAGCACAAAGACACTTGGGATATGGGTCGTACTTTGAACATCCTTAAAGGCACGTATAATCATCTGAATTCATTTACCCTTTGAATTATGAGAGCGAGGAGCAGTACTGCTATTTTCATTTTCTTATTTCCTGTGAAATGGCATATGGACTTAAATTTCATTTACTTTGCAACATAAAATGGAAGGTGCTATGAGCAGGAAATATTACAAAAGTTTTGTAAAGTTTCAAGATCAAGTCTTTGAGATTTTAATTGAAATGTAAATGAATGCTCTCAAAGTATAGGTTATACTATACAGACTTATCTTTAGATCCAATTTAAATCAATTGAGAGCTTCGATCAGGGGTTTTACAACCTATTAGAGCATAAATATTTGTCAAAAATGATTTCCTTGATAAAACAAATAAAAGTAATTTTTTTTAAACCGGAACATTGTAAATTTTACCGAATTCGTGAGTTTGGGACGGATGTAGACTGAGATTGTGAATGTCTTCTACTGGAAATGAAATGAAAATATTGGTTGTAAAGTATGAGGCAGGACAAGTTCAAGGAGTTCCCTTCTGGCTGTTTGAACAGACAAAGGTGGGTCAACAATTGTAGGCTGATCTCATCTAACTCCATGGTTTAGAGACTTTCTTTTTCACAATATTTTATGATGAATTGAAAACTCAAGTACCTATGAATATTCCAAAGGTTAGACTAATATTGATATTATAGTATAAATCGATCATCGGGTTGTCTTATTGGATCGAATTATGGCAAAACTGGAACCGAACTCTTCTAAAGGATTACAAGCTCATTAGGATTGATTCTAGAAATTTCCAAAGAAGATTTTACTGAAATCTTTCAAGTGTTTTTCTTTTTATCAATTTTATATTATTTTTATTTTGAGTAGCCCGTCTATAAAAAAAACTTGCTATCCCATGCTGGAATACTAGTTACTGAAGTTAGGTTATTAAATGCTTCTTTCTCGAAATCGGTTGTTTTGCATGTTGTATGCTTAAAGTCACGTAATTAAAAGCCTTAATTAAGTAGCTCACCTAACAGGACATTTAAGTAATCTCGACCATATTGTTTTTGGCAATTTGATACTTTCGAGCTTACACAATTCCAATACTTATATACTATGAAGTATTAGTTGAAATATTCAGACTCTGAAAGAAAACCAAGCTATAAATTGTTCCAATTTTCAGGTGAAAGAGTATGAGCTTCTCCACAGGTACAATTGGAGTACCTTCTCAGCTCATTTACAATTGAATCACGCTCTAATATTTTATCCAGGCTAAAATCACTCCTCAAACATACCAAATATTGGCCTTGTGTACGTGGTCCTTTCTAAAAGAAAGTTTACTTCAAAATTACAGATACCTCCTTCCTGTTTGTTATGCATTAGTTTATAGAGGAGAACAAATATGAATAGTCTGCTTGTTTCCCCTTTGAAAGTAATCCCACACGCTTCAAGATCAGGGAACATGAAAATCATACTAATAATTTTAAAATTCACAAGAATCAGGACACTATATATAGTGTCACATAAAACATAAGTAAAATTATTTTTCAGGACTTTCTTCATGTAAAATTGTTATATACCTATGTTTTCGGGTCATGTCACAACCTCGTGCTTCAATTTTTATTTTATCATTTGGTAACGGGATCTCATCCTTGCTTAGGACTACTGACCATCTCCTTTTAAGTTCAATGTCATGGTGGGATAAATCCTCGTGCTATGTCGGTGTTCATTTTTCATATA
>JAQIYE010000828.1:0-10582 GCA_034699765.1 Xenyllodes armatus
TGATAGATTCCTAAATCAACTAAAATCTTCCCGTTCCGTTGTTTGACTTTGAATCCTTATTAGCCAAAAGTCTCGTTTGTACAAAACATATCAAATGTATCAAAACACAAAAGGACCAAAAAATATGAATTTTATTCTTATTCTTATACAGATTTCTAATATATCATAAAAGCACTTTGTATACTCTGCTTTCCGTTTCATTCCTTACCATTTAGTTTCAACATCTTATTATTTTCTCCAAATTTTTCACTTTTTACTCTTCATTGCCTTTGGAAATCATGCAAACTGGATCCTTATACTTTCTAGAGGTTCATCGAAGACTGTCCAAATAGCTATGATAGATATCCAGAAGGAAGGCAGGGGATAACATTACTCTAGAGGATTCTTATTAAGGAATCCCGAAAAAATTCTGGACGGAGGGCTCCAAGTAGGAATGACCCTTAGTATGACCATCATCACCAGCATCCTTGTAAATGGGCTTGCTTGAGCTGGATTTCAATAAAATTGTGGAACTAAATGATTTATTTCCAGTACATCAATTTATGAGAATGATCGATAAACCTATAACTTAGCCATTTTGAGCTGAGCATGGGAGGGAGACGGAAAGGGGTTTCATCGCGCTGCTACCAGCTCGTTTCGCAAAAATAGTACAAATATGGCCAGTGAATCTAATTTAGGAGGCAATGCAACACATAATATACAGGCTCAAAACGAAAATAAAGTGACGTCCAATTTACCTGCTCAAAAACGATCTTAGGTTATTTATTCTTATTTTATATTGCATCTTTTTGTGATTTAACCTATTTAGGATCAGCAAAACTTTGTATTTAATCCGTCCGTCCCTTTAAACAATACATAAAAATCTACTACAAGATTCATCTCCACAAGGGGACGTTTCTACAGGGCTTCATTAGTAGGAAAGCTCACTTAAGCTCTCCAATGTATAATCCCTTTGAAGAAAACAATCTTAAAAAGATGAGTCGACGGAATGAATGTCACCTTCACCTTAAATTATGAATACATTCCAAAAGGATAATAATAAAAGTGTTGCTGATTTCGACTTCGTTTCTTGTTCACCCAACAATCTTAAAAAAAAAGTTTTTAGGTTGAAGTTTCCCTTAGAAAAGAAAAGGATTTAATCTAAAAGGAAAAAAGAAAGCCTTAGATTTAATGCCTTCATTAGATCAGCACTACTGATTTGATGGGGAAAAAGAATTAAATCATTTCCACTCTGAAAATTCAGTTTAGTCTAGTCTGCGTATTTCCAGACTTTTTCGTTTCTCAACAGACAAAAAGGGAACTAATTACGGACCCGGTAAACGATTTCCAAAAAAAACTTTATTATTCCAGGTATCTTGGGACCAGGAAATACAGTTTGGAAGAGTTTGAAAATATAACTACCGAACTTGTAGACTAAAATCCAATGGATCACTTCAATGCTCATCCATCCAACTTTTTCCAAACTGATTTGTCAGAACTGACGCATTGTATACTTCAAGTATTTTTAATATAATTAAATTGCTTACAAAAATGTAGTTAGGAAATCGTGGTGCATTTATTTCAAAAACCTTTAAAAAATCCTACAATATTCTTTACATGTTTAGTTGCTTGTATGAGTATGTATTAGAGCAGATTTCTGATCATTTCTACAACGAATGAGTAGGTTTCCTATTCATTCCATGCGTTGGAATTTGTTCAAAATCTATTTTCCATTTTGCATCTACGACAAATTTACCTCATAACAAAAAACTGATTGAGGATGTTATTGTTGTTATTGTTGTGTTGTTTTGTACTATGTGTTCATCTGTACCCATCAAACCCATTCATTATTATTATTGTTATTATTATTCCTGTACCCCAACATCTCTTGTTTTTGTTTGTTTGTCTTTTGAGGTGGAAAAGGGCTAGATTCTCAAGGTCGGTTTGTTATTGTCTCCATCATCCCTCAATCCCACGGATTGATAGTCGTCGTAATACAAATAGGAAAGATGGATTGTTGACTCGTTGTCTTATTCCCTCTGGGCCTTACATTCTGTTAGTATTGTGCGTAGCTCATGGGTCTCTGAATTGAATTATTATTATGAGATATTGGGTAAAAAGGGATCGTGTTTCTCTGTTCCTTGCCTTGTTTGTCAATAAATATCTGTAGGATAGGATAGGACTGATTGGATTTGGGAAGAAGGTGAGGCCTGAGTAAAATCCCAGTATGAAAACCTCGGACATCAACAAGAAACAAAATCCAAGGGTCCAAATTGAGAAAAAAAATAACCGAAGATGAGAATTTATGTAAAAAGGGAGAAAAAGGTCATCCAACTCAACTCAACAACAATGAGGAAGATCTTCCAGGTCTACTACAAACAGAAAAGTCTGAAAAAAGCAGTCTGGACTGGATTTGTCCTTTTCCCTCTCACAAATAATCATGTTGTTGTTTCTTCCTTAGCTCGTACACAATAACAGGGTTACGTGATGTTTAGATGACGAGATTATGAGGTTTTGGAGTTGAAGGCTCAGAGATAAAGGGAGGAGGAACATGGACACATTAGCGGCTTGCTTGAGTCCAATTACACTTTGCCCTCCAACGATTTAAAGTTTAAAGTCCACTCTCTTCAGTGGCGAGTTACCTCATGGCTTGGGTTTAATTTCCCCTCATACTTTTATCGTATTCAGCAACATAAATAGTTTTATGCTATAAAATTTTGAAGCTGTACACTACTTATGCCACTGTCTAATTCTCCAGACCCATTTCAAGGGCTAAAGCCCTCCTAGCTAAAGCTCTACTGCAGTCCTATTCCATCAGAAACAGCAGCTGAGTAAACTTTGTGTGGATTTTGATTGGGTTCTGTTGTTGTGAAAAATGAGGAAAGAAAAGAGTTTTATTCAAGTTAAAGGTTTTCAACAAACTCAAGTAAACCCAAGTCAAAAATGTCGACTTTGTTTTATTCCTACACATTGGACTTAATGAAATGACTCAATGATGAATTCCCCACAACAATCCTTCCTCTCTAATCAACAAACGTAAGCTTCAAGTTGGCTAATGGGTGAGACAAAAAAAACACCAGGGTAACTCTTCGAACTGGAGACCGGACATCCATGATTTTTTAAGGGATTTAGGTCTTCTAGGTCCAGCTTGGAGGAGGATGGAAAGTCCTACATAACTTAAGCCTAGTTATGTTTGTTTACGTTTCCTTCCTACGTTATGTGTTTAGATTTAGAGTGGGATTGGATTTCCATCCATCTATTCTACGTAGCTCTCATTCCTCTCAACAATCAATAGATTTTGAATCTAGAAAAGCATCATTACTATACGACGGACTTGAATTTAGTTTTCAGGGTTTTACTGGGTCGCGTCCTTCGTTCCTGGCTCTACTTACGTTAGCCCTGCTTCATGAGAACGGAAAAGGAAAACTGCTGACAACATAAACAAACAATAAAACAAACAGTTGAGTAAAATCAATAGTTAGAGTTAGAAGAACCATCCATGAATTTTCCCTTCCCACACACACATTCACTCACATACAAACATAAATACACAATTCGACATCCAAACATCGGGACAAACAAAACAAAAAGTACTTTTCATTTGGCTTTAGAGGGTACACTGAGTCTCCTCTATTCATTCAGCTCAAGAGAAGCATTATTATTGGCGTCTCCTGTTGTTTTGTTTTATTTTTGTTTGTTTGTCTTCTTCCATCTCCTACACTCCCTCGTCCTATATATAAAATAAAATACAAAGTTCTATGGTCTAACTCAAGAACGTAAATAGTCCCGTATTTCAGGTGGACCCAAATGGCCCTAGGAAATTGGAATAGTAGTAGTAGTTCTGTACAATATTAGTTTCTGTTTTTACTTTTTGTTGTTGTCTTTTACTCTATTATTTGTTGACGAAAAGTCTATTTTCCTTCTTCCTTCCATAAACAATTTCCCATTAAATTTGGATGGATCAGGGCCGGGCATTTTCTTATAGTTGCAAGTTAGTGCTAAAATGTCATGTGCCTCTAACATTTGAAGATCTTTAAAACTAGATTTTGAAAATTGTTTATGGGCCAAAATGCTAGCTCTTATATAATCCCTGTTAGAACATCCTGGATGAAACAAGACTGGCCACTACTACTCTGGATAAGACTCATTTAACCAAATCCAAACCCGTGGTTCCAGGTCTTCGTAACACTAACAAGGTTATTATTATTACGTAAACAAGGTGTCCAGAGGAGGAGGTGGTGGAGGACTAGGAGTTAAAGACGAGGAGGAATAGGAGGACTCTACCACAACTTCACTAGCTACACGACCTCCCTGCCATTTCTCCATCATCATTACCATCAACAACAACAACCCATTCTTCTTCCAGTTTTAGAAGTTATTAAACTGTTCCAACCGTCCGTGTATGGACGGACTGAAATTGCAAAGGCGCGTGTGGTCTTTAGTATCAATGATTAATTACTCTTATTATTGTGAGAACTATGAAATGGATGGGCCAGTTAAACCCTTCCAATTAGAGAATTGTTTAGAAAATATAATATTCCCAGACTTCAACATTTAAAATTCTGTGATGATTTGCCTAATAAATGCAGGCAGACAATGGGATTCTCTAACATCATGTCTTCACCTTTTATAATACAAAGATGCCATACAACAAATTCATTGTAAACAAGTTTGAGTCTACTATGAAATGTACTGATTGACTTTAGCCGTATTCCATTCCCTTCCTCCCCCTTCCTTCCCTCTGCTTTAAATCCTGATTTTAGTTAGTAGAAAAACAAGTAAACCAAAAAAACTTCGATCACCTTAAATATTGGAAGGAAGGAGCAGACTAAATACTCATCCGATGTTAAATAAGAAAACTAGTAATTCTCACTCACACGCGTTATACTACTTTACACAATAGGAAGAATTAAATATTCCTCAGCGCCTTGCATTAACTTTATTATTATGTAATCCAGGATAAACGTGTAGGATATCTATAATATAAAAGTTTACAATAATGAATACATGATCCGAATAGAATCCACGTTCCACCACTTTTTTGGTATTTAACATCAAATACTATTGCCCACTTGATCCATGTACACTCTGAAACCTCGTCTTACATTGATTATGAAATAAGAAAAAAACAAAAATCATAAATTCAATAGATTTATGTAATTCCTACTAGTTGTTTTTGTCACCTCAATTTGATTTAAAGGAGTTACCCTTTTATGTATTCATTAATAAACGTCATAGTAGAACACATGGTAAAGTGTGATATCCTGATTTTTTCATTTATTTTATTCAGTTTTTCCATGGGACTACAATTATACGATGCGCTCATGGAAAACCAAGGGCGATTTTACTAATGAAGAGAACCATTAAATTACTTTTATATGTAGCGTTGGGTCTGGATGGGTGCATTTTTGGGCACAGTTGATTTTTAATTTACAGGAGAAAGTTGCAATTTATTTTTTATATTTTAAGAAATGATCCATTAAAACTTTAATTCCTCTCATCAAAAAAAAATGCATAGCTGTTATTGACTCATTTGAGTAAAAAGATAAAGAAATCTCAACATGAGCTCTTTTCCCAATTCTTAAATTCCCAAGGGGAGACAAATGAATGAGAATGACTGAATGAATGAAGTGAACTGGGTCTGCGGAGGAGTTCCAAGTGAAAATCTTCAAATGCCCCATAACTGCCTTACTTTTTATTTTTTAAATATCCTTTATAACTGTTACAGACTATGGATGGGTCATTACTCCGATATTCAGGCTCAAACCCGTAGGGAAAGTTCCTAGGAATCACTACTCGGTCGGCCCAAAAGAAATTAAAAAAGTAGGAAAAGTCAGAATTTAGTTGTTTAAGAGTCTTATGATTATGAGTCTGTTCATTGCTCATTAAAGTCTTGAATCCTATCTTCCATCCAAAGCCTCTAAATTATGAGTTTTCCCGAAAAATCAAGTCCCGGGTTAGAAAAAAATTAAAATACTCTAATGCTCCACTTGGGTTTGTTGAAATGTATTTCTCCCCTCATAAATTTTATGACTTATTTAGGTTTCCGGGTAGTTTTAATTACCGATTAAAATCTCTTTTTAAAAAAAATTCTCATAATTTTTTTTGTACATTTTATACAGGTCTCTTACCTTACAAGACCAATTTTGTTGATGTATTTGTAAATTGTTGAAAATAATGGTACCGGTGGTTCAAGGGTTAATAATTTTTAAATTTCAACTAAACCTTTGAGCAACTTCCATATATAGTCTCAATCTACCCCAAAACCTTGTCTTTACATGACATTCAAACAACTTGAGTCACCTTCACGTTTTTTTCCTCTTTGCTCAGCCGGAGCACTAACTAGCCCAACTGACCTATTGTAATTGTACAAATTATCCAGTCTAGCCTTTTAAAACCCACATAAGAACCGGAATCATATGTTTTAATTGAAACTTATAAGAGAGAACAAGTTTCTTGTTAGCAATTTGATTTTGAGTAGTTTTAGCAAATCGTGTCCATATCTAACATGTATCCGAGTGTGAGCTCCTCCTGGACACTGGACCAACTTATGGCATTACATTCATATCATTATCATTACATAACCTGGGTTAATGTTAGTCAAAAAACCAGTTTGATGGAAACAATCAAAGCCCTAAACAACTCTGAATGGAGGAAGGAATAAATGGAAAGGTTCACCCACTTTGGTTATCATTTTTATTGTTTAATTTGTTTTCTTGAAATTTTGACTGCATACCTGGACCATTGATCCACTAATAATTTTTTTTTGTTATTTGTACGAGTACTACAACATTTGGAGATGGCGTGGTTTCACATGTATGTAAATTCCATTGTTACCACGAGGAACCCATCCAGTTTAAAGTTACAACTTGTACTGATGTTATATAAGTTTCTTTTGTAATTCCAGTCTTCAGAGTCATCAGAGTCCTCACTCAATATCAATTAATATATGCAGAAACTGAAGAGACACAGAAGGGACCGGATGTTAGATGATGGGTTTTTGAGAAACCACAAATTAGAAAACATCCTTGTTCTAAATAATAATTAAGAAGGACTGACGGCTCATAAAAGAAACAATAAAATAAAATCTTGTAATAGGATTCTATAGTTCCAGGGCTATATCTCAAGGATATCAAGTCCTGTCCTGCTCTGATACTGAGCTCGGAGATCGGATATGCAACCGATAAAACGGGGGCTGGACCGGACACTTTTTTAAAGAGCTTCGAGAAGTTGTAAAATTTCAAAATACAAAATTTGGGTCCTCAAAATATCCCAAAAATTTCCCCAGGAATGAACTCTTTTTAAAATAATACACTAGGTCACGGGCACAACCAAATTGTCAAATTTGCAACTTGCTAGTCCACAAAAACTTTTATTTAAACTACAGGCTCAACAACTCCAGATTCCTCAAACCTCAAGGATCATATCAAATAAACCATCTAAAATACAATAAATGCAGAGTTCCACAATATTATGTCATATAAGTTCCTTCCGGTCTTTTACAAAGTCAGCGAATCAACTAAATAGAGCTCTTTAACCGGAAAATGATCTACTTCTACCCCAAAACTAGGACCAAAAGTTAGCCAGAGTCTCAGAAATATACACTTCAAGTCACAAGTTGAATCAAGTTGTTGTCCTTGCTTGCCTTGTTGTGATTGTGGCTCTAAAGCTTTGAGATCTCACAAACTTTCACCACTTTCTCCTCCTTACTTTCTCTCTATTTCTGTGAGGGAGGATGGGGGAGAAAGTATCAAGGAAGAATACAATACACACACAAAACATAACACACCAGTTCAGCCCAAGGAACTAAAAATCACTGGGACAAAATGTGGAGTCTTCATCCCTTCACAACGACCCAACTGATTATGCTCTACTACTTACTTGATCCTCAATGGGATCTTAAATATATGGACTAAAACGGAGGATGGACTGATTTTTGTTGAAATAGAAATGGATTGCTTTGAGTAAACTGTATGCAAAGTGTTACTCTTCTTCTCTATCTTTTGGTGTTTTTACAAATAATAACTCAACCAACCCCTCAAAGATTCAAAGATCTTTTTCTTCTTCCAAAAGATTTTGTGGCTTTTTGGGTTGTATCTGTAGTTGTAGGTTAAGTTAGGTTAGGATTTGAGATGGAATCGAATTGGGATTCTATTGGGTTAGGGGCTAAGACTATGAGAATTATGTACTTTTTGTGTACTTTGTTTTTTTGAGGGGTTGATTCCTTTTTTGTTCACTCTCCTAAAGATGATTCCATTGGGGTTCATATTCGAGATCGAGATGAGATGATTTGATCTTGATCGGGACTCTTTTGTGAAGGATTATGCACTGAATTGAGATTATGAGAGTTGATGAATATGTTGAGGTAATATAAATATGACATGTTATCTGAGGGTGAGAAGGTGATATTGATCATAGCTCACTCCAAAATTGCAATTTGGGTTGCGGAAATTGTTCTGGAAAGATTCCCCAGGTTTTGACTAATTCTCAATGACGTATGATGAGGTATACTGTATTTGAAAATTTTATTCAAGAAAGTTTGACTTTAGGAAATGAATTAAATTTAAGAGAAAATGTGTCAAGATAAATTTATCTAGGGCCTCCGATTCAAACAAAGATATTGTCATTTTTGGAGTTGGATGAGGCGTCAAGTCAAGGAACTTGAGGCCCCATGAAGAGGATCTCGAAAATGATGAATATTGAATGAAATGTATTGAGGACTTTGACCATTTTGTCAAAGTCCATGTATCAGTATTACAAGTTTTTTTTTTACTTTGGATATTGAAATAAAGAAGAGAGAAGATTATAACAAAAGAGATCTTGGACGCCAATCAACCCATCTGACCCGACTCGATTGACGTATTTCGAATTGAAAATGCTATTACAACACTATCAGTTTATTTAAAACCCTTCAAGGATTTTAAAATATGAATGGACTTGTATAGTTTTGAAGAAAAGGTGATTTTGAACCTACTTCCACGTGCCCGAGATCACACACAAATTCGAATCCTTCATCCTGACAAAATAAACAATTTATTTCCAAGAATTGCAAGATGTTGCAAATTTTTTTAATCCTTTCAAATGCACAAAAGTGAATTTTGGTCAACAACATTAAATTAAAGATTCTAAATGGAAATGAATGTCCTGGCTTCTTTGTCGCCCTGGTCCCAATTATAGCTGGCAAATCATGTGTTAAAGAGATGACAAGTCATCTCCTGTTAAAATGTTTTTCCTTTGTTCTTGTTTTATAAAAAAAAAAATACTCCCGGAATCTGATAATAATGGCACCCTATAAAAGTGACTATTAAATAGAAATCACATTAGTCAGGTCAGAATGATGTAAAAAAAATACAAGAAAACTATGGGAAAGAGACACACTTGGTGAATAAAACATGAGTTGGGATTTGATCCTAACATGTAGATTGAGTCAGGAGAAACAACTAGAACACATAAAGATGAAGCTACAGTAAGGCTAACCCGACCACGACCCCGACATGGTCATCGATGTTCTCCTTAGTTTGAGGACGTTTGTGATTTTATGTTTGGACAGGACCATGAGAATCAACTTTTCAAAATATGATGATTCGCTTTCTTGTCAATCCAAAAAAACAAACTTAGAAGCTCAGTTATTATCCAATGTCAATGGAATTAAAATTGCATTTAATATCCGATCATCCACATTATGCAGTTTCAGTTTTGTACCTACATCCCTACCTGTCCAGATGAATTCCTTTACTATTCTAAATGGATTAAATATACTTTATCGGATTTAGGAATTTGATTTGAATTGAAGGTCTAACTATGCTAAAAGTTGCAACTTTTGTAAGAATTTAAATAGTATATGCAAATTTTCTAAAGTAAACTTATTTGTCAAGGTAAGGGTTTTTGATAAATAGGATCAAGTTTCCCAAGAGGCTGATGACAATAGCAAAAACTTTTTTCCCACCTCCAACCATCCTCCCTCACACTCACTTCTCCATACACAATTCTATTATTTTAGCCTCTGATTTCTCACACAACCAACTATATAAACTCGTAAAAATTTGGGATTGGATCTTAACCTTGTTTTTTTTTTGTTAGAGATGAACCTTGAAATGGTGCCAAGAATTTGTAATATGATTACTGTAGAAAAAAATAAGAATCAGAAGCTGGATCCTCCATAATCCTTGACTCTCAAAAAAGACAAACCAAAGAAGGAATATAAAAATGACTTCTTAACCCGGAATATCTTCAAGTAACCCAGTAAATCTGAGAGATAGTGAAAAGGACAGTTAGGAACTGATTTTTTCCGGGCAATACTTTTAACCTTGTCCTATCTCTTTACAACCTATCCATCCCATTCCAGTAGTTTATTGAAAAAAAGAAAGAAAGGCTGAAACAAGGTTTCAAGTTTATTTGCTTAGGGGGACATAAAGCCATGAGTAAATCGAACTCAATATCAACAGTGCCCCCTCACAAAACGCGTCCATGTCCATTTCACTAAATACTCGGGAAAATCCGTGCAGGATCTTGCTTTTAAATAATGCGAATATTTAAATTTTAAAAAAACTGATAGTCAATTTAGGAAAATAAAAAACGATTTTGGTGCTTATTACTACCTGAA
>JAQIYE010000829.1:0-10565 GCA_034699765.1 Xenyllodes armatus
CGGACTATTCTCATAGATAATACATCTGTTAGTCATTGTATTTAAAATCAATGTCAATTTATAAGAATTTCTAAACTTTAAAGATTAAAGGTAAGATAACGTGATGAGACAAAGCGAAGGAGAAAAACATCAGCATTAACATTGTAGATAAACGTTGTCCAAAAACAAAATTCGTAAACATGCAAAAAAAACCAACGAGACCGGAAATATTAAAATAAATGTCTCCTGTATCTTTTGTATCAATCTATCCAGATTCCGATAAACAGGTAACTTAAACAAAAAGCATTCAAGAACCTTGGCATTTTTTGTAAAATAACCTATATAAATATCGTTTCGGTTATTATAGCATTTATGATATAGACAAAGGACAGAAGACAAGTCCTATCTGTAGATATGAAACTGAAATATTGATCATCTTGAAACATCCCTGTAAATATTTGATTTAGAGCTTCTTCTTCTTCCTCAACTCGATAGTTTTACCATAAAATCATGCATGCAAAACAAACCACTTAACTACGGTGAGACTACCATTCCGTTTTCATGGCTAAAACTAATAATTGACTAGAGTTTAAATAAGACCACAATGGAACTTATAGCCAGGCCAAAAGCTCTCTCTCTTGTTTTCCTCCTTGTTTAATAAAGGAAGGAAGCTCTGGTGGAAATTACTTCCGTGTTTCATTATTGATTGGAATAGGATCAGAAACATAAGAAGGAATTGGACATTGGACTCTACAAAGGAATTGAGACTTTGTACGAGTCCATAAGCCCTTGCATTTAAAATTCCTTTCTCTAAAGAAAATAAACAAGGAAGGAGCCAAAATAAACATTTCGTTGGAAATGTATATGTGAAAGTGATTGTCGGATGCAATTGTTTGAAGGCATTACTAAACATTTCTAGTTTGATAGAGAGGAGACGAGACTGCCTGTGAACTGGAACCTTGTGACTTAAAATTTTTAAATTTCGCTTGGCTTGGATCTTAAATGGCTCCTGATATATCAATTAACACCTCTCTGGGCTCTAATACTTTTAAGATCTTCATATTACGAGTTTCCTGTTTGACTTTCATTTCCGAATGCACAAACAAGGAATAACCCTGAAGATCTACATGAATTAACTAAATCCTCAATCCGTCTTCGTTGAAATCAAACATTACACTCCTGGAATAAATAAATATTGACAAATGAACACAAAACAAAATTCAACAACTGATTCATGGCCAATTTATGAACTTTGATCATACTTCCTACTCATAACCTCATAATATGAACCACCATCTGCCCTGACCTTTCATTATCATTATTTGAGTGGCTGCTGGCTGGGGGATTACTACAACAAAGACATCCGTCCATTTCTTCCTGGATTATTATTGTCCATTGTCCTTTCATCATCATCATTGAACTCCCAATAAATAAATGAATGAAAGCATTTCACTTCAGGATTTATGTCTCCTTCCCATTTATCCCTTCTTCTCTCAATTTTCTTTTTTGATCCCCACACAAGTTCACAAAAGACAAAATGTCCACTAAAGATCATTCTTTATCATCCTCCTCCTGGACCAAAAAAAATAACTGAAGATCATTCAAGAGTGCTTTCATATATTGGTATTTGTATGAAAGAAGCTCCTCCTGGATCCATTTCCTTCGTTTCCCCAGTTATTATTGATATTTCAATGTAGGATTCTGATGATGATGACGATGGGTCATGTCATGGGAAGAAGCTCTAGATAGAACGGAAGTTGGAAGTTATATCAAGAGTTGAGAAAAGTTGTCAGAGAGTTATTGCTATTATTAAGGTTGAGCTTCAAAAAAAAAAACTTCCGGAGACTTTTATCGTTTATGTCAGTGTCGGTCTTTTTTTCGTTTATATTCTTCCTTCTTGGAAGGTTTCTTCAGTTTTTTTCCCTTCTTCTCGACTTCCTTCCTTCCCGAGATTCTGAAATGATGATGATGCGGGAGAATCCACCGAAAAACCCGGATCCTAAACTAACGAGGAATACAAATATGTATGAAGATTCGTGAATAGAAAAGATTCGTGAAGGAAATGGAAATAGATGAGGGAATATGAGAATGAGATGAAATGGACCATTTGTTTATTTCATGTTTTGACTTTACTTCCTGATCCAAATCACGATGGAATCGAATATTTGCCAATAGTCCCACATGAGATCAATGTATTTGTTTTAGTATTCATTAGAACTGGGATGAGATAAATTTAACTTTCAGGCATGAGGTAAATACTATCTTAATCTTTTGCAAGCATGAAGAATGAAGGTTCAAAGTAAATCCAAGGAACCGATCATCTTGAAGTACAAGTTTCAATCAGATAATAAAATGTTGATTTCGTTCAAATCCTGTGTTATGCAATGAGAAGTTGTTGTATTAAAAACCCCTATTGTATGATTGAATATGTTAACGATTTTAAGTCAATTAAAGCAACAAAAGAATCACAAGAAGATCAATTTACTTCCGCCAGGCTAAAAAAAACTTCTGCAGTCAGCAGAGACTTTTTAAAGTTTTTTTTTTGGTATAAGAGAGAACTAGAAAGTATTACTATCGATACGATTAACGATTGGTACGGCTACGGATAAATTATAACTTAGCATATTACTCAAAATCAATGATTTTAAAAATTCCTAAACCTTATTTAAAGTGTTTAATTGGCAAAAATCAAAAGTGGTTTGATTCCATTATATTAATATCTCTTAACTTTGTAATTATATAATTATAAACTAGCATGGGTCAGGATCAGGTGCAGTGTCCGGTCCACACGTCTGAGGTCAAGAATCTTCTTTTTAATTATCCCGTTGAACCTAAATCATAAACATAAAATTATAGTAACAACTAATTCCAAAAAGTTCCTTTCCAATTTGTCCCTTCTAAAATTTCATCTGCTGCATCATCAACAAAAAGTAACTACCAAAAATTGATACACATATCACGTGCAACCAGAGTTCATTTCATCCATTATCGCCCACACCTTCCCTTTCCCGATTATAAAATCCTTAGCACAATGCGATGCCATTTTAATTGCAAAAAAGGATATTATATAGTATGAGTAATAAATAAATAAAAAGTAATAATAATGAAATTTAATAAGTCTCATCATTCATCACTCGCACTCCTCAACATAAAAAAAGTTCTTTGTCTTCACTTAACTTAAATTCTGTTGTTCATTTTAATTTTAATATATTTTCAAAGTCTAAGACGGGAATAATAATCCTAGCATATGTACTACATGACATAACTAATACTCACTCTAAAAGATTTGCAAAAAGGAACAAGGAAGTTAAAACTGACTACGTAAATGACTCTAAACTTAAAACACAATGAAGGTGTTACACTTCATTACAAAAAAATTTAAATCAAGGTTTAAGCACATCCACAACACCACCACCCTCCGTTTTTTTATGCAAGCCGATTATTACGAATCATAATTATGGGATATGACTGGGAGGAAGGGTTGGGTCCAACCAATCCCATCCTGATTGAATGTAATCTTTTACTTGAAAATATTTGCAAAAATTATGATCAACAAAACAAAGGAAAGATGAAAATTTGCAATAACTATGTCTAAGTGTTAGACCACAAAATCGCACGTGCAATTCCCATGAGAAATCGCACTAAAACCTCCTGCAACACAGACTTTATACCATCAAGTTTTGCAAACACTTAACGGTTACGGAAATGTATTATCATAATAATATCGTAATATTAGTTTGAAAAAGGTGATAGAGCATAATCATCTCCGGAAAAAATTCATACTATTACTAATAATTAGGATTTAGTCCGGTTTGTTCAACTGGATATGAACCAAAATCACCACCCACATACTTTAAACTCCCTTCGCTCGTTGAGTTGAGTGTGGTTGGGAACTCTCAGGTGTAGGTAACAATAAAAATTGACTGAATTAGTCAACTTAGGGATGGATAAAGGTTTGAGTTCGGGTCGTGACTTCCTTTAACACAAAATTTAGCATCATCAAATAGGGAAGGGAAGGGAACAATTTGCAAATTTTATCTCTATTCAAGTTTTTTACATTAGACAAGAGGTGAGTTCCCCAATAATGTAAAGTATTAGGCTCAACTTGAAACTTTTTTTTACAAATATTCTCATCATCATCCTTTTTATCCTCATCAGCTTGTGTTCTATTGTCAGGATTTTAAAAATGTATTTATGTATGTGTGTATGCGTAGCCTCCACCGCCACCAAGGTCAATCCATAATCCTCAAATTAACTTCCTACTTTTAGTACTCTTGCGAATACATTTTTATTTCTCTTCAAAATTTACAATAGCAATACTTCCTACAAATTCACCTCTTCTTCCTCCTCCTCTGTGAGAAAAAAAGGGTTAAATACTTTATAGATGACGTAGGATTCAAGTGTGCTGGGGCTGGGGCCGATATGGTGTGTTTCTTTTCGAAATTAAAAAAAACAACGCACAAAAAATATAATGTTGTGGAAATTAGTAACGTATGAAATTTTGACCCAAAAATGGAAGAATAAATTACTGTGTAGTGTGTGTAAAATACCATGGATGGGCATAGGGCATGGGCTCATTCCATATATAGATACGGAAATGTAAATCTGGTAAATAAGCTCAAGTAAGGTTAGCTCAAGATGGATTAGTTTTTTTAAATTGAGTTTAATTAAATTCTAGACCAACATTTTTTGACAATCCTTTGTCACAAAGGAAAAGGAAAACAAAAGACACTCATTTACAAAAGAAAGGAAATAAAATGTCCATGGGTATCCGATCAGGGACTAAACCGACTCGGTGTCCGGTGTTCCTGGTCAAGGAACACCATATGATATTTTCTCTAGCCCTTGATTTAAATGACCTCTACTGACTTTGGCTAATCAAAAAAGTCTAAATTAAAAATTCGTTCCTTCAAAAAATTAAGATGTCAAACCAACAGTGTAAGAGATTGGAACAAAAGTAAAAGTAATATCAATTCAAAATTACTGTACCACTCATACATGATATAGGAAGCTATATCTACAAGACATTTCTTTTAAAACAAAATTATGAAAAAATAAGTTTGAGACAACAATGACAACGATGACAGGAAGTTTAGAGAAGGAACCAAAAACTACAAAATTGGAAAAATCATTAACATTAACTATCATCACTAGCATACTTAATACAGACACATTAAAGACAAAGATGATAAGAAAGGACAAAGAAACGAGGACCACTTCCTTTCCTCCCTTTACAAATTATATACAAACTTTGTGGTTCACTAAAAACTTTTTAATGAAGGGAACCAACCCAAGCAAGGCAACAACAAATCTCAAAACCTGGAGCTGGGCATGGACATGGGTCAAGCCAAATATCAAATCAAGCTTAAACTTCTTCCGGAGGAGGAAGTTGAGGCCAACTAGTCAACTTTATCTTCTTATTAAAAATAGTAAACAATTTTCTGAAATTTTTATTTGGTCTGGCTCACTAATTGAGAATTTTGTCTTCTTTGACTTATTAATGTAATCAGTGTGGGACCAAGACTTAATTCATAGCAATAATAACATATTTTGTAATGAAGATGAGACTAGGCTCATTCATGAATGATCTAAACCTAATAATGAAATGTATTTTTAGTATTTTTGTATTTGATGATGAAAATGATCGGAAAAGGTTCATCCATTGTTCATCAAGTTTAACATATTTCTTGCAATAATAATAATAAGTATGTTTATGTCTTGGTTTTTTTTCTTATTAAATATAAGGCTAAAAAGGATATTTTATAAATTTTTCTCATCCATCCATTTTCCCTTCTCTTTTCTTCTCATTATGATTTTTTTTAAAGGACTGATTTCTTAAAGTCCTTTTTTCCCCAAAATGCCCTTCCTTCCTTTCTTTTCTTTTCATTTTTTTTTCACTTCAGGAGACCCATTTAGCTACACCAAGATTTAAGCCTGAAGCTAAGCTATTTAGTTGAATTTGAAATAGCAATGCTTTTAGGAACTGTTCCAGTAAAGTTCTCCACCCCCTTCTTCCAAGAAAATATTTTTTTTGTAAAAAAAAATTGGTGCCTTCCTTATCCTTTTCCAAATTTTCAAATCTTTTCAAAAAAAAAGCATTCTTTGGATGTAGTAGGACTTGGCTATGACCCCCTGAAACTGGAATTACAATTGATGATTGTCAAAGATTTGGGCTTTTTTTTGTAGCTGAATGAAATGGGGAAGAAAAAATTTAATGAAGTGAACCCGATTCCCTTCCTCTTCCTGTATCATTTACAAAGTATTTGAGATTATTCTCAAAATAAATGTCTCTTTAGAAGATCAAGGGTAAAGTGATTGAAGTATTATTGCCCAAGTCAATAATTTTGAAAATCAACTGTATATTCTTATATGTCTGTAAACAGGAAATGGCGTATCAAAAATTCTATGAAACCGGACTTTAGGTAATTCACTCCATTATCCATTTTTATGAGCTCACTTAATAGATTTACACCTGGGTCTGATCTGGCGTCTGTTTGAACACTTTAAATCAATTTCTCTTCCGGACTCAAATCCACCTGTAAATCAATTAGGTCTACATATAATATCCACCCTTTTTAAATTACATTTTGCATCTAATAAAATACAAAATGAGAGCAAGGTAAAAGTTACTAACTAGTTTGAGCTTTTGAGCACTTAAAAATATAAATTCCTGGATTTTTACACACACAAACAGCTGTTTCTATGATTGGCTCATGGACTAATAATAATTTTACGAAAATTCATACCAAAACCCAACTTAGCTTATTGCTGTAAAATATTGTCGATGTTGATACACATGATATTTGATATTGAATTACATAGTAGTCAAGCAAATGGAAGATGAGCCCAAATTTTATTTCTTAACTAGCACACATTGATAAACGTACAAAAACACTTCCTTCTTCCTCCTCAAGCTACGATCAATAAAAATTTGTGTGTCAAATGTTCTCAGCATCATCATCAATGTTTCTAGATTGAAAAATGTTGCTTTGAATTACAACATACAAACAACTGTTGTGTCGGCTTCATCCATGTAATTCAATTTTTATTGAGTTTGACTCATGAAAATTTTATTGCATGTTTGTTGAGGCCAATGTATGAAGAGCTTAGCTGTTAAAATAACCATTATTCTCCAAATCATTTTTCACCATTTTAAAATACGTGAGGTCATCATAATCCTGAGGTCGAGGTCATTTTCAAAAAAAATATAACTTACTATCCTGATATTCCTGGTTCAAGTTCATGGCCGCAGCACGTAAAAATCATTGCTCTATCAATTTTAACCTTTTGTAAAGATAACATTAATTTACTTTATTGTAATTTGCCTTGAACTCGTAACATTTTGATGACAAGTTGTTCTGAAGTGTCAATGTCCCATTGCCAATTCGGTTTTTAGGAATCTTACTGTGCCATATTGTGCATTAATTAATCTTCACCCACATCCACATCATCCCACAGCACAGCCTGGAATTTTTATTGGCATTTTTCATTTTCTAATGTTTGTTTAATTGTAATTAGGTTGCTGACGCTATACACTTTGAGAAAACTCTTATCATACTTTAACAAATATTTCAAATTCCATGACCTACGACTTGCCAAGTTTCAAGGTTAAACCATTATGGCTCATGAGAGCATCATACCAAAATTGAGGCCTAAAAAGGGCTATTGGATATATGACCTGGTAAAAATCTTTGACTTGGAGGATGCACTACGCTATATTTATGAAATAAATATGATATGAAAATGCTACTTCCCATCGCTGTAATATCAGTATGAATGGCCATGGATTGAAATTTTAACAAATTGGCATTGGGGCGGACTAGGATGAATTGTATTAACATTGAATAAAATATGACTTGGCTTGACCTGTTTAGTTTGAAAAACTATGAAAATATGACATGGCACATGGCATTAGTCAGTGTTGCAGCAAATATCTTGAAAAGTCTCAATTCTCCCCTTCAAAAAAAATCCATGAAAAACATCAAAAGGCAAAGTCCTAATTAATTCTAGGTGTTAACTTACCACTTATGTTAGTCCATGTCCAGAGAGCCTTATTAATGATCAAGATCCTTTGATTTAAAACTTTTATTTCCACAAATGTTCCAACTCTAAAATAAATGTGAATGGTACAAGTAAGTGCTCCAAAAATATTCCAAAATCCACAAGTACATTCGGTGATTATCCGGTGGTCTGACACAATTATACTCCGGTTTTCCAAAAAAGCACCTGCGTCTCTCTCCGGTTCTGTGTAAGTATCTGGCACTACAGTATAGTAACTGAAATTGCAATTGATTAAAATCAAACGTAGATCAGTTGCCGGTGGTAGTCAACATTCAGTATTTTTATTCCAATTTCAACCACAAAATGACCAATTTTAGCCAAATCCGACAAATTTCCAAAAATAGAACAGTTTCCAGGTAAGTTCTGTGGTCCTTTTGATCAGTTAATTTCCACACAGATTATCATATGCATACTTCTACCACACCCAAACCCAAGTACCAGTACTCCATAAAATCAGTTTGATTGTAATTTGTAATTTGACAAGAATGAAAAAAAATAAAATCCAAAAAAAATCCCTATTCAAAAATAATCTAAAATGATTGTCCAGAAACCCAGGTAAATTTCCACTTCCGGTAAGATGTTCTGATCTAAAAAAGCCTCAATTTCCCCAAAAAAAAAACCTTCAAGACAAGACACAAGAATACTCCAAGGTCAAGTTCAACTGCACCATGAACCCTGAACCTGCTGAAGGACAAGGGCTGTGTTGTGAAGGGTCAACCAACCAACCAACAACAGCCAGTTGCAGTCACTTGCCAAGAGAGAACAAAAATTCTAAACCTCACAAATCAGTTCCTCACAGTCCAAGGATCCAAAGCACACTGGAGGAAAAAGTGGTTTGAGTTTCAGTTCTGTTCCTCTCACATTTCCCATTGGGATTGGGAATTATAGTAGTAGCTTGCTTGGCTTGGCCAAAAAAGAGAAGCTTCCTTTTTGAACTCTTTGTTGTTGAATTTGAGTTTTTGCCTGCTTTGCTTGCTTGATGTTCGTTCAAATACATGGAATGATGATGTGAAGGTAAAGTGCGTGGCTTCAGACGGTCAGTGGTGGTTTCCTCCGAAGAAGATGATCAAGGGACAATAATTTTAAGGGACTTGACCTGAGGGACTTCTTGAGTATATATTTCCCGTTTAAAATCTTATTTTGGGCCGAAGAGATCAACAACTTTTAACCTAATGGGAATAATTTGTGCGAAATTTTTGTATTTTATGCATGGTTTTACTAATTGGATGTTTGTTTGTTTGGCTTTATGATAGTTGGGGGACTATTGGAGGAGAATTGTCAATTCATTTGATGAAACAAAGGACATCAATTTTGTAAAATACTGTGGATATAATTATTGCAGAGCTGACTGTTCAAGGGGAAAAGTAAAACCGGAATTGATGTTTGCTAAATTAGTTATTATAACATCGAAGGTGATATGACCAAAGCAATTTCGACCCAGTTGTAGTAATTGATTAATTTGATTTCTCTCGGCATAATTTTTCAGTAGAAATCCATGTTTTTTGTTTGTTCCTAGATTAAGGTAGCTAATTGTAAGATTTGGATTTCGGTTTTGAAAATTTTATTTTATGATTATTGACCCAGTCAGATTCAACTCCATCCAATCCTGAATTGAACATTATTTGCCAAATAAATTTTCTAAATATATCGTGAATGAGCAAGTGCTTTTTTTATTCAGTTTCATTTCATGTAATAAGATCTAACAATAAGATGTAAATTTGTATGCCAGAATGGAGGGGGAAGCTTCATCATTTCTTCTTCTCATGGACTTCCTTTGATATCATTTTTTTTAAGAAACCCAGCTTCCTCTTTTTTTGTATTGTATACAATCAGTTTTTTTTCTAACAATTGAACCAACAACCATTTTCTTTACGTTGTTGGTAAAGGAAAGGAAGAAAAATATATTTAAGGACTTGTTTCTTCCTTTTCCAACATTTCCAGCCACCACCACCAACTACCACTGCACTATCATGCTATGGTACTTTTTTTAAACAAAATACAAACTACAACCCTCGTTATTATTATTATTATTTTGATGATGGGATGGCAGGAAGGGAGGAAGAAGAATAAGAAGAAGGTCCTCTTGAGAACGAACAGAGAGAAAGACCACAAAAAAAAAATCTTTAAGTTTCTGGTCGACTGCCCAGGAATTTCCGGTCCTTGGGAGAAAATGAAAGGAAGTGAATGTGGTGGTCTTTTATTTTTCTTGAGGGTCCGGTCGGTGGTTGTTGTATTTTGTATTGTAGCTTGGTGGCTCCTCCAATATATTCTTATTCTATTTAGTTTAGTAGTTTAGATTTTCTTGAACAACGAACACAAAATAACAAAAGTATATAGATAGATAGATTCTAAAAACCCAGAGAAGACTTCAAAAACTTCAATTTCAGTTTTATTTTTTCGGGTACCTTCTTATAAGTATAAGTACTTGACTTCCTCTTTCCATCTTTACTTCCACCTACCTCCATTATTCCCACAAAAAGGAAATTGAAGAAAAATATCAAATGATGTAACATGTTAAGTTCCAT
>JAQIYE010000830.1:0-10560 GCA_034699765.1 Xenyllodes armatus
AGGACCCTGCTTGCTCAATGAGGAAGCTCCTATAAAATATTTAATCCGGACAATGACAATACAATACACCACCATAACATATAACAAGAGAATGACAAGATAGTTGTCCGTTGATCCTGAGAACTGATAATAATTGGGAAGAATCTGACAATGAGTATAGTGGATGGAGGGAGGAGCAAAAGGGCCCGGGCCCTTGAACCGCATACATTCATTTCATACAAATGACATACCGATTCGAAATCTCGGTGAATTCATTGTGGAACAAACAAACTGGGGAAAGGAATCCAGTAACAATGATCACCGTGAGAAAAACAATTGAGAGAAATGTAAACCTGGGTGCTACCAGGAGATAATAATGATGAAGAACTGGACCTTTTTGTTGTGCCACCCACAAAAGGCACTCAATTTATCACCCACATTTACCTCACTCAGGTTTGTTGGAATTGGAATCATTTGATTGGAGATGTTGTATGAATTAGTTTTAATAGTCGGGATAATAAGTGGTGCGAGACCAAAAAGTGATGGGCCATTCCGGTTCAATAGATCTCAATAAAGGTCAATTTTGATAAAAGTGGATTTGGATGAGAAAAGGCTTAACTTAATTTCATTGTGATTTTCCTAAGAGGAACACTCGTTTCATCTTCATTCTTTTGTACCATTTAAATCCCTCGGTATACTGTAAAAACTCTAAATTTCAGAACAATTGCCATAATGTGTTTCTAATGGACATTGGTCATTCACCTCCTGCTGGGCGTCCATTGTTATTTCATTCCAGTGCTCTCTCCCACGCATTTCAAATAAATCACGTTAGAGCAGTAGGTGAACCCTTAACCAAATTCTACGTTTTATTTTACCCCATTCGTGTAAAAGAGTGCCGGGTCGAATTTTTCTAAAATCTTACTCAGGCTCATCTAGCCTCAGTCATAGCTAATTTAGGTATAGTGTAAATTTTGCGAATACCTATTTAAATTGGATTCAGAGTAATTAAATTTGCGGTTTTTAATACAAACATTAGTATTTTATTTATTTTGGAAGCATTATGTTGCTTCATTTGTTTGGAGAAAGTTATTGGGATTAAAGGTGAGTGAAATGTAAAATAAACTCGATATTCAAATGTATCAAGATTTAACTCAATTTTTAGCTTAACATACTGCATTACGCTGGACTGGACATTCTACCAGCGTCGGCTCGGCATCTATTGATTTTTGATTACTGGCAACGATCGTGGTGACTGGTTGGTGTGATCACTAATCAATTTTACTTGTTATTCAATTTAATTGACGAAAAACGTAATCCATATTAAAAGTTAATTGGATCCTTTCTTGCCACAAACTTTTGGCATTAGTTGCACAATTTGTTCAAATCGGCCACACACTGAACAGCGTACTGTATTTTATATTTACATCATTTTCAAACATTTTACAGGTCCCAGGAAGGAGTTGGCTTCACCAATGGAGGAGATTGAACAAGCGACAAATTAGGGAGGTTCTCCTCAAGAACCACATTGAAAAGATGAAATTGATTCGGGAACGTGAATTGGATACAGCACCAAAATTACTAGACGTCGATTTCTCGCCACCAAAAGCCGTTGACAGGTCACCAATGGAAATGACTTCAGCAAAGGAGATGGATTAGATTAAACAAGCACCAGACATGAAGGTGCCTCTGAAGAACCACATTGAAAGGTTGAAAGGGATTCCAGAACGTGAATTGGAGCACCCAAACTACTACTCGTCCAGTTCTCACCACCAACAGCTGATGAGATTGAACCTAAATATAAAGTTTATCTAGAGGATCTTATCAAGAACATTGGGATTCGTCAACCAGAAAAGTTCTTCGTTTGTCGAACCATTGCATATCCCCTCAAAGAAAATGGACTGGTGGAGGTCATTGTTGAAGATGGACGATCAGATGCTAAGGCTGCCCTCCTTGTTCTAGCAAACTATGACGTCGATGAAATCTTTGACTCAAGGAGACTTGAAAAGGGGTCAATCATAAAGATTAGGAATCCTTGGTTCGTGAATGGAGAACCTTATGGATATGGACTTGGGCTTCGATCAGATAACCCGTCAGATGTACACGTCATCTCTCTGAAAGATGTTTAGTCCAAAGCTTTGTGGGGATTCATACGACCCATTTCAAGACTTCATTTGAATGTTTTGATGGGAGAACCTGAACCTCCAACAGTAGACAATGTCAATCTGCAATTTTGGCGAGAACAGTGGAATCTTTTATTCCGAGAAACTAATTATTTTTCAGCTATTAGAAGCTACACTGAAGGACTTAAGCTCAGAAGCTAAAGAAGAGCCAGTTCTAATTCTCACAAACCGTTCAATGGCTTACCTAAAGGTTGGACGTCCTAGACTGGCTCTGAAATATGCGGAGGATGCGTTTGACCTTGATCCTGGGAATACAAAGGCTAGTTATCGAAAGGCCGTGGCACTTTGTCGCACAAATCAACATCAAAAGACACTTGATTTCATGGACAGATTAACTATTCCTCTTCCTTCTGAGCTGAAGGTATGAATTAAAAACAATTATTTGCGTTAATACATTTAACCTAGTAATATGAAATTATGTTTCAATGTCTAATTCAAACATGAATGATTATTTCCAGGAACTTCAAGAATTTATAATCAATCAGCTCAACAACAAAGTGAGATGACGCAATTAATTGGAACAGTTCGAGCGTATTTCGATTATGTGGAGATCTCTGGACACTACACGATTGGTTTTGTTTTTGATTTTGGACAAATATATTTATGTCAGACACTTTAAAATCTTGCTTTTTACTGCTTAATATATTTTGGCTTACTTGATTTTTTGAAAATCTTTAGTGGTTGATTGTTTTGAGTGTATTATTGAATTCATTTTATCATATTTAATTCCCTGATAATTATATGATTAAATGAAAAATTGAAATGTGGCAAAAATATTTACATTACAAGTGATTGACGTTTTGTTGGAATAATTGGAAGTATAAGACGTTAACGCTTTCGACTGCGCACAGCATCTTCAACAGTCTGCTTTTTGCAGTTTATTATTGTTTGGTTTAGGTTGGTGTGGACTGAAAACCGTTAGAAAATCAAAATGCAATACAAAGTACAATCTGACTTTGGATTGAAATTAAAAAACAGTTTTCATCTACATTTTAAAGTATGTTTGAGTCTTACATGTACAACTACTTTAAAAATTTGATTTATATCGAAACGGGTACATCTTAGACCGAGTGACTGAGATCTAATGTGATGGTTAACTGTTGTTGTTTGCCAGGTGGTTCCAAAAGTTGGGAATTAGTACTACATATTTATGGACAATTTGTCAAGTGTTCCAATTTGAAGAAAGTTTATGTTATAGTTGGGTCAGTTCGGCTGTTTAAAGCAAAGAAAACGACAGTTTTGTTTAAAGAAAACGGCAGTTAATGGTATTTAAACAGTTGAGGTTGATCGGCCTTCAATTTCTCCCACAAGTGGCAAGTTTTTATTCAGTGTCTCCGAAGTTGGTAACGGTACACATTACTTAATGTCAGAGCGAATTAGATGTTATATTTCCCCTTGGACGTATGAAAAAGAACTGAAACCAAATAGCCAAAATTTGCTTTTCTCCCAAAGCTCTGCCGTAAAATAGTTTAACAAAGAGAAGGGAAGACTTTCTTCTTCCTTTTGACAACTCATCGGTCCTTTCTCACTTTTCTAATTTCTAATCTCGTTGAGTTGTTTAACTATTCTCACTTCATTTGAAATGTTATTTCACAGTTTCAGTCAAATGCTTAGTGGTAACAGACATGAATCTCCACCACTCATCAAAGGGTTACTTACATAACTTGGATGAAGGGAATTATTAGTGACCTTCACTAATAATTGTAAAGTGATAAGTGGGCATAAGGTGAAGCTAAAAGAAGAGACGAGGACGTGAGTGATAACCTAAGGTAAAATATCACAGAGGATTGAAAGAGGCGGAGAGGGAAGTCTTGTTAGTAAGGTCCTTGCCGCCGCCCCCTGGAGAGAGCTCTGTTGGTTTTAGGCGCCCGACGGGCCATGACCTGTGTCAAATGATTCCAAAGAAGGGAGAGACTTCATTTCTTGAAGTGTTCAGGGGAGGGAGATGAAGAGTCAAAACAGGGATTCGATTTCTAAAGGACAAAACAAATGTATACATATTTGTATTTGTTTGTATTATTTTAGTGTCAACATATTTCCTTTGTACACGATCCGATCCGCATGATACAGTTGTCTGGATCTTGTTATGAAAACAATGAATTCCTTTCAGATTCGTCTTAAAATTCATTCTTGAATTTGACTCAAGGACCCTGTTCCACCTAATTACTTAATGTCCCTTGAATCAATGATACTCTATATTTAATATAGTTCTTTTTTTTATTATTTTGAATTGCTGGAATTGAAAGCATAATGATTATGATTATTAGACGATTTAGATTTCTTTGTGTCTGCTTTTGGCTGTGGAACTAAGCCCACCCCAGCTCGCATTAAAGTTGATAGGGACCCCTCCTCCTGTTCCTCGGCCAATTTGCCCCAGGAGGGTCAAGAAATAATACCATTATCATTTTCCTTCTTTGGATGAAAGCAGAAAAAAGGGTTAAAGAAAAACTCAAGAAACAAATATCATGAACAATCTCAATCAGGCAACAACCTCGACCTCGACCTCAGAGACGAAGAAGAACTAAAGAAAGATGAAGAAGGTACAGAAAATGGGTGGAATCATGTAAGAGAACGTGAGAAGAGATCCTTTGGCCACCACGAAGCAAAACCACGTAAAAATCTTAAAGATCCTTCCACCAAATGTTACCTGTGTTGTTTAGAGTCGAGTCAAGCAAACCTGAGATTCTATCCTTAAAAGTCACTCCAAATTATTAAATTGGGTTCCTCCTTTGTAAAATTACAAGATTAGTTGGTTGTTGGGAGTACTACTATTATTAAGTCCTTTGGATGGATGAGCTTTAAAAGAACATGGATTTTTTTAAATAGGTTTTTCCTGACGAGGAGGATCAATTTCTTGACATGTCATATCATTAAGGGCTTCTTCACTCCTTGGGTCTTGTTTGTTTATTTTTCTTCAGGTTCTTCGTGAGGAGTGTCTTTGTGTGGCCCATTCATCCCATCATCATTTTTACACACACATACACACGTCTCTAGTTTTAAGCCATGTTGTGTTGTAACGCAACCCCCTTCAATTCAACGAGCTATTATCATCACCATAATCATTGGATCAACAAGATCAAAAACCGTTTCTTTTTTAGAGTTTTTGTTTTATTTGTTAATTGTGAGCCTAACTATTTCCCTTGCCCTTGTCGCTGCTGGTTCTTTCTGTCATAAGAGCTGACCACGACCACCACCATCTTCTCGTCATTTCCATCCATCCTTTACCTCCCTGAGTCATTGCTCATTTTCAACAATCATTATACCAAAAATAAAATCGTGAAAGTCCCCAGGGGAAAACTTAATGAATGGTCCTTTCACATGTATACTACAGGCAGAAATCATCGGCTAAATTTGGATGACTTAAGATATCTTGTACCTGTAATTTAAATGTAAACAGATGGTTTCAAGGGCTTTCTTCAAAGTCACTGATTGGGAGGTCTTGACCCCAAATAGCTCCACTTGTCGGAAGTGGAATTGCCACGTATTTACATTGCTTCTGGGTCCCTTAAGCCTGTTTAATTTTCAGCCAAATTTAGCTATCCCCATTAATTTATCATGTGCTCTTCATATCATAAAATCAGACGTAATAAAATAAAAGTCTGGAATTCAGATATTGTCATTAAGTTTGCTTTGACATCCCTCAAGTCTTACAGCTCGAAGTTTATGTTTTGTTTGTGTACAAGCCGGGTGAAATTCCATGAATGAGTTTCGGTAATTGAAGCGTGACCACAGACATGCAAGGAGACCTTTTCCCGAAAATGGTCACCACAATAATGACACCAAATAGAAAACACTAAATGTAGAAGGAGCAATATGTAATTGAAATTAAGGTCTTTCCTGCTCGCATATCGTTTCCAGCTTAGTATTCTATGGTATTTCTGGAGGTCTATTCTGAAGAGACCCACCCAACCAAAATAGCTGTCCAAATCCATTGTAATATTGTAAAGGCGTGGAAGTGAAAGTAATAATCTCAAAGTTCTGAGTCAAATATATTGCGTGTCAAGAAGAGGAATTTGCAAGGAAGTCCCAGATTAGTACAGATATCATGTCCGTCTGTCTATTCCTGGAAGGGACACAATAAGTTAAATTGGAGTTTCAGTTCAGGATGGAATGTAATTTGTTGTGGTTTTCCTCCGGGTGTTCCCAAAAGACTGGAGATGTCCCACCCTGAAAAATCCATTGTTACAATGTTTTGAGTGGTCCTTGTCATGGTAGATTCGAGAAAATAAGCACAATTTCAATGTGACCTCAAGAGTGTTCCCATATATGGCTTACTCTTTAATAATTTGCTCCAGAATAAAAAAAATTTTCACTTGTATTCTTGTTTATGGTTCCTTCAATGGAATGTTTGATTGAATTCGAAGAAACAGATGCATGAGCTTCAAATATACGATAGGAAATTCAAACTTGTTACAGTATTTTACAGACTTTGAAAAAGTTGCGTTCGTACCTGATGAACTACTCCAAGGTCTTTTATTCTCAAATTTCAAAATGGCTCAAGGAAAAGAGAGAGGCAATTCCATTAAAGTTTAGGCAAAGTCTAGAGAAGAAATCATTGGGTCACAGATCAAAACCGGAAGATTTGTGGGAGCATGAGGATGGTCTTTTGTGGTTCCGGACTTTTTTCTACAATCAAGTCAAGTCCAATCACAAAGTCCTCCTGAAGTCGCCAAGCTAGTGATGAAAAAAATTGATACATATGGGTCTCATTGTTACTTTCACAGTCCAAACTAAAGGGCGGAAGAGAGGCTTCGAGTCTCAAGGGGTCCAAGTCAAGTCCATCCTTAACAAACTTACATTTTTTCATGTTTTTGTGGTCAGAATAAAGTATCACGAAATCTGTCAGTCAACCACTGAGAGCTCTTGAATGGTTCGGTCATGTCTCGCTTTTCAGGGACAAGAACTGCCGCCGCAGTTAGAGAAAACCACAAATAAGTTCGTAAAACATGAGATCTAAAGTCAAGTTAGTAGTAGTGGGTGAAAGACGTCTTATCATTAGAATGAGACAGGAATCCCCTGTGGTAATTCAATTGAAGCAAAACACGAACTGACTCATTGACCCAGCTCCCTGCCTACCTACTTTGTCAGCAATCCAGTATCCATCCATTAGATTATTTTGTTGAGGACGGTTTTCGTGAGTGAAGTGAGTGATGGAAGGCTCAGGGAGCTGACCGACAAAGGTCTTCTTTTGTCCTTTTGTAATTGTGTGGTTCTCCTTTATGCAAGGAAAAACAAAGTCTCTCATTGGGATTTGCTCGGGAGGGACAGAGAGAGGTCAATTACATGGACCCAGAGTGTCCTGTCGCCATTTATTATTCAATAGTAATTGTATCAGCCTGTTTTGGAGACTAAAAGCCAGGACTTTCTCAGCTCATCCGAAACCAAAACTTCCGGTTTCAATAATTTGAAAGAATAACAACGGCACGTAATTTCATCTTACTGGTCAATGTAAATACACACATTGATACATTTTTTTCTTCCATTCATTTTAGTTTTGGCTTTTGAAACTTTGTAAGAGCTTATATTTAAGTTTGGTAAAGCTGGCTTATGATAAAGAAAGGCATTGTTTAAAAGCAGCCTGTCTGAACTTCTTCAAAAGTTACTGAAACTGTACGAGGTCCGAAAACACATTTTTATTTTCTACCTCTATTTATATAGCTTTCGTTTTATTCCAGGTTATGCTATGATTTGAGCGATGACAAATACATAGATCCAGATCATTTGCTCTGCTGGAATCTAGCACAGAATGTACCCCATTTTTAGTATTTGTATTCATTTATTCATGGTGATAGATGAAAACGCATTTTTGAAGAACCCTTTGAGTACAAGTTTTGAGTCAAGCCATTTCCATAGGAGGAGGATCATTCCTCAACTGTCCCATCGGATCATCATGATTCCAAACACTTCTCCATATAAAAATTTTATCCCTGAAAACATCCACAATAATTATAAAATTCCTACGGGGGGTAGGTGAGTCGGTGTCCTTTGAAGCCTCGAGCTCAAGATGACTAAAAAGACTCAATATAATAGAATAACTAACGTGTCTGTAAATTTAAGGAAGGATAACTTTTTATTCAACATATTTCCCTATTACATTGTATAACTTACAGACGCTCTCATGGATTTATCTGGGACGGGAGACAGGATGATGGAGGATCATCCAGGATTTTAACCTTTTAAAGTATGGATGCAAAGTTCAGAGGAACTTTAAAAAATATAGAGACGTCCTAACTTGACATTCTATTCAAATACTCCTCCTCCAACCTTAGCCAGTCAGGGAACATTTTAAAAAGATTGTCGTTTGTCCTGCTACCCCAGTTTAAACTAGAGATATATTGTAAAAGTACATGGAGTGTTTATTGCATAATAGGTAACGGGACTCAATAAGGGATGAATGTCAACCCTTTGGGCTCGGGTCAGGATTATAGAAGATGCGACTTAATTTTGATCCAAGTCCCCGCCTCCAATCCTCATTTCATCCCTTCATTGACTCATTCAACCGGAAAATAAGAGTCATCCTCTTGTCTTACTCAATCGGGAGCTCATCTATCATCAGCTCCCCACCTTTCGAGTTGATCCCTCAAAAAACCTCTTTATCAAAGTCTCGAAATATAGGCTTGAAGAGTGAACTTAAGCACTTTGACCTAAATGTTTTGAATCAAAGATCCACACATACATATGTCCATTGGAAGAGACGAGCTCAACATGAGGCTGAGCACCTTTTATGATTAAAGTATTTGAACAAGCTCAATTTCAACAAAACTGAAATATGTCTCAATTAGACTTTCTCACTTTCCAAATTTTTCTTTGCTAAAAAGAAGGATTTCATACAGTTCTGTGGGTTTATAGAGATAATTGTGTTTGACGTGATGACAAAATAGAGGACAGATGACAAACATTCTACAGATTCATCCTGAATCAAAAGAAATGTTTATAAAATGTACTGGGCCCTTTCGTTCAGGTCATCTTAGAATTTTATTTGATGTGAAGAAAATTAAGCTTTTGATCAAATCGTACGCTGATAACCAAATATTAGCAAGTATTTACTTTTAACATTTTCATTTTCTTGCGAAAGGAAAGAAAGAAAACTCGTTTCCAGACAGCTTTCTTTTGAAATCGTTTACCTTTTAGACCAAATTCTTTTTGTTTACCACTTTGTTTGGGGATGAATGGACTTAATGAGTCCATTTAGGAGGACTTGAGAGAGTGTAGCCAATGGTTGATTGAGCGTGGCTAAAGATGGGATTGGACTCTGGGATGGGACTTCCTTCTACTCCACTGACAACTGCTTTTGTGTCATCGCCTGACCTCATCCATGAACAATTAGGCTCCCTGATGACCAAGTACCAAAATGAAGAATGAGAGGAAGTGGAGCAGACAAAAGACGTCCGTGCTCTTTTAAGAAAGGGACCCCTCTCTTGCTTGTCATGTCTTCTGACTGGAGTCCATTAACGGACAATTGTACCTCATGTCCAAAATTTAGAAAAGTAATCTTTGAAGAGAATTTTATTCTACATTTGGTATCACTTTCTGGATAATTGGTTTCATTTACCGAAAAACGGGTCTTATGGAGTTTTAAAAAATGTCCGATGTCTCCTGGGATTTTAATTTCAACTAATCATTGGTCCACTAGTCTTCCAAACATAAGCTTGAGATCAAGATGGAAATTTATCATTAAATTAAATCTCCAAGATCATAGTTGATTTTTAAATGCGGCTAAGCTAAATTCGAACCTGAGTGGGTCAAATAACCAAAAAGAAACAAGGCCTTTCGCGTATGGAAACTTAAATTCCAGTGTGCTTTTCACCTTTGGGCTAATAGTATGGTTAAAACCATTTTTTACATAGATAATTAAACCTAAAAAACATACTATTTTAGGGGAAAGTTCATGATAACTCAGAATTACTGTTCTTACCTTTAATCTAGCGCTAGCATCTCGAATAGAAAAATGTAAAATGGTGATGATTTACTGTTAATGCAATTTTTGCATTTATTGCATCCTGAGCAAAATGATTAACCCTGGTTTGACCTAAAGTTATCGTCGCTTTCTTAGAAGTTCTTACTGAAGAAATGTTTTTTTTAAATCTCCAAAAAATTTCATTCCCTAAAAAATGCATACGTATGATTATTCCGAACAGAATTAGTTTCAAAATTATTATAATTCCTAAAGCTAATGTCATTAAAGTTCAAGTGCCAAGCACAACTTCAAAAAGTCTCATCCTGTCCCGTCGTCGTCGGTCTCTTTCATCCTTTAAGGATTACGTTGGCACCCAAATGGAAGCAGTCAAGCGAGCGTCAACAAAGGTCCTTCATTGTGGGTAAGGATACGGTGAACAATGGTCCATTAGTACAGCAATCATCACCAACTTTCACATTTATATTTTTCCATTTTGCCGACCTG
>JAQIYE010000831.1:0-10560 GCA_034699765.1 Xenyllodes armatus
ACTTTATGGGTGACACAAAATTTTGAACAAAATTTGATGAGACACTCAGATACTTCTTGAGTATGTCTCTTTGATTTAGACTTAGGAATCCTGGAACATTCCAACTCAGCTAGAAATGTCTTCTAGGAGATTTGAAACTGTAAAGTGAACAGTCGAGTGACAAGGACAAATTTAGATGGATTTAGGAAATAGGGTAAAGGGGGCCCCTTATCAGTTGTTTCTCGTGCTACATATGAAAAGTACTATATTGTTCAGTACAAGAGAACAAAAGGACTTTAACTTTAAAGAGAGAGAGACTTTTTAGAACTTTGAACACAGTCACTTCAAGGAGGAATCAAATGAAAGTGGGAGAAAGGAAATAAAATAAAAGCTGACACTGAGGAACAAAGAGGTCTCTTTGTTGATCAACTGATGTATTGTCTTTCTGGGAGAGAGGAGTCAAAGGTCCTTTGGTCCTCTGGCTGTGGTTGTATTAGATAAAACATGGTTATGTTAGACTTTTCCTATCTTCCATCTTCTCCATGGATATTTTTGATGATTTGATGTTTTCTCATCTTAGGTTGGTTGGGTTCAAGGCAAAGTCCTTGTGTTTTCTGTCTTTTTTGATCTCCTATATCCCTGTAGACCCTTTTGCTTTTCTTGTCCTTTGTCTCTAAAATAAAGCTTTAGTTAGTTAGTTGGGTTCCTCTTGTTTTTCTTGTAGATTAGGTTAGAGGCAGAGGAGGACCGGAAGCTTGAGTTAGAATAGAATGGGACAGAGAGACAGTCAGACATATACACCCCAAAGCAACGGAATTCTGTTCTTAAAGAGGGAGATCATAGAGAGTCCCAAGTTTTGTCTCTATAATAGGGAGACTTTGAAAGTGCTATATGTGTTTTACTAGATAGAGTCTCCCTTGTCAACCTCACTCATTTCTTCTGTTCTCGATTAAAATCATTACAAAGTGTGTTATTGTGTGGTTTTGAAAGATCAAAGGAGTAGATTATTAGCTTCCTGTTATGTTTTAGGTCTTTGGATTCAACTTTAGCTGGAATTAATAAATAACGGAATCTTTCACTAAAAGGGAGTTGGGAGTTGGTTCAATCTACATGTTTCAGTTTCGGTTTCTATAAGATGAAACAATCAAGTCAAAATTTAAGAGCGGAAGTCATGACATGACTTGACCCCTAGTTGTTTTCTTACTGTTTAAAAAAAGTCTTTTGTTCATGTCCTCATCCTCATGGTTGCCTAGTTTCCAAATAAAATCTTCACGACTTTTGTTTAAACTTTTCTATCCATCCTTCAAAGTTTTCATTGTTAGGAGTATTGCCAATTATAATGGGGGAAAAACGAGCTCATGCATGCTTTGTTTGTTTTAAATTGAACATCATAGATTCTAGATCTGTTATGTCACACATACACGTCTTTAACACAATGCTGTTTGCTCTATACGATTTTTCTTTTCAAAAGAAAAGTATTTCCATCATCAACATTATTGTTTTTTTTTCTTACGTCGAATACAAAGACAAGAATCTTGGATTCTCGAATTGATTTTCCCCTTCACATGTTATGTGAGTGAGTGAAGGGAGCTAATTAAGGCAGGTGGGACAAGGACACATAGTATCTATCCATCTACATTAACATTATCCTAATGGAAACCATGTGCTCCTTGCTTTTGTTGAATCCCTTTCTGATCCTTGAGCTCTATTGTATTGTAATGTACAAAACATTTGTTGCTTCTCTGGGTTGGAAGTGATACAAAGAAATGACTTTGGATTAGCTCGGAAGTTGCGTATGTATGCTTGAGAGTGTATATGTCAATTGACTGGAATTCACTGACAAACTACTCGTTATCCCGAATCATTTAAAGAAAAATGCTTTTGAAAAGATCCGATGTTCCGTTAACTATTCCAGAGGATGAAACATTGAAAATTCGTAAATTCGGGAGATTCAAGTCCTGAATTTAATTCCTCCATGTTTATGTTGACCATTTTGAAAAAAACACTGCTAAGTAAAGAATTTTTAACCCTGCTTCTGGTTCATCGTACCAGGACCAGGACCTAGAATTTTGAATTTAATCATCCTGGAATCAATTTCCTGTGTTTATAAGCATAGTTTAATATTCAATTGAAACATGATAGCTTCACAAGGGAAGGGTATCTGATTCGGATGTTAATATAAATCTCAATATATTTCCATTTGCGTTATGCTAATTGTGTGTGAGAGGTTTTGATTCAACAGCTCAACTTACAATTTCATACGATAAAATTAAATCAACTCCTTTTTCTGGCCTCATAACCATAATAGTTATGGCTAACTATGGCGAAAACAGAATATGACTATGGCATGGTTGTGCATTTTGTTATTGAGAGTAAGATTTAACAATGTATTTACGGCTGGAGTTGAAGTGAGACTGCGGTTTGGACTTAATAATGTATTTACCCTTTTGATATCCAAACAGTAATATATAGTCTTGGTTTTGATAGCGGAATGTTTTTGCGATTCTGATTCCTCTTAAGCTCCGAAAAGTCCTGTTAATTTAATGGAAAGTCCTAATAATAATAGAGCCTAATCAAAGTCCTTTATCTATCCATGAGTGCATATAAATCCTTTGCAAAGCTTCCCCTTGCCGTCAATCCAATACATTACCGAACACAAAAACCCCTTTGAACAGTGCTCAAGATGGACACGTCATACGCCCTTCAGTTAAATAGGGAAAAGAAAAGAAAAGAAAGTCTCTTAACTTAATCCAAGATCACAAAAGTTGTTGCCTCAAGAGTCAAGAGAGTTACATAATGTAGAATCCATTCCACGCTGATGTTTTGATAGGATGACTTATCTTTCCTTTTTGTAAAGCTCAAGCTCTATAATTATTTATGAGATGTGATGTGATGCAAGCGGTACACGTATTATTGAGTGAGGGACTCTGGCATAAACCTATTGTTCGATTAGAATGATTAGAATTAGAAAGAAGGAATAATGCTCTACGAAAGATTTTATGAGGCTGTTACATCCGTATTCTATTTACCTCGCCTAATTAGTAGATCTAATTATTTTGGTCAGAAAATACTAGATATAATAGTAATACTTGTTTATATTCACGACGTAGGTTCTTCACATGTATGTCTGTAAAGAGTTCATCGGACGGAAAATCTGGACGTTTTTGGAAGACATTTTTGTGCTCGTGCATTTGAAAGGTTGTTTCAAGAAGGCTTGAAACCAAGTTCCAATAAATTTCTATTTTTTTCTCAATCCCATAAACTTTCCAGCTAGTATTATTTTAAAAAGGATCCATGATTTCCTTTTTTTTAAATCCAAAACGGAAGAAGTACCTGGTTAGTTCTAATAAACTTACATCTCTTTCCTTGAAAATCTCTCAAACTCCTTCTCGAATGTTACTAGTAGAGGATCTCGGATCAAATTGTAAACGAAGGATCTCAGTAGGAGGCCACGAAAACTTTGTGTAACTTCAATTTCAAATGACTTTTCAATCGTGCTTTAAACAATTTTCAAGAATAAGTAAAGTGAGGATCATTCCTTTTCCAAACTCTCATTTCAAAATTTGATCTCGAGGTAGAATATAGAATAGATACAGAAGAGTAAAAGTCGGAGAGCAAAGGGCTCTTGAGATTTTTTAAGTGAGTGAGAGTTTGAAGCTCATGGATGATGGTCCACAAGGGAGGGATGAATACACATCTCATTCTCTCAAAAATACTGAGAGATGTAAAAATCCACTGGGAGGAATAAGAAAAGATCTCAGTTCTTCTTCTAGAGCTTTTAAGAATGCTACAGTCATATCACAACATAACTGTGTAGTAGTAGCTCATCTTTAAAGTTCCCCACTATTTTTGTTGAAACTCACCTACGCTTTTTTCATCTCTTCTACCCCTCTCCCTCAATCTCTCTAATGCACTTCTTCTTTTTTTTTTTTAAACTTTTTTTCTTATTCTTTTGTTAAAAGGCAAAGAAGTGTCAAATCTTCCTTCTTCCAAAACTTCAACATGACTAAAGAGACTTTCCAGAAGATGAGAAAGGGTTATGTACTAATAAAATGAAGAAAGAAAAAGAAAGTTTTTTTTTCTTCTCAGATTGGAGGAAAAATGTGTATTTTTAACCGGGTAAAGGACCTGCTGAAGTTGTTGGTGATGAAGGAGGGTAAAAATCTCCAAAAAACGGAAGGAAAATGCATGAAGTTTGTGGATGTTGATGAATATTGAAGGTACTTTGGATAAAAGTGGTAAACTTGGTGTGACCTTAAATTTCAAGTTTCAAGGAAAAGGTTAGTTTAACTAGATTGGATATTTTTCCTCACCTTTTTTTGAGTAGGAGGGAACCACTTTTACTAACTAACTGTACTGAAGGACTTTTCCCCTTCTCAGCTCTACTTTACCTTATTATATTTTGAGTTCCAGGAAAGGTTTTGGGTTCCTCAGGTCGGACCTCCAAGTTATAATTTGGATGAAAATTGGGAAGGTCTGCTGCTGCTGTTCTAGGGTCCTTCATTTCAATGGTGGCTCTATGAATATTTAGACTGTAATGAGGTTCTATGGCATTTCCAACATTACACCCAAGTCGAAAGAACTGTTTCTATTCTAAATACTCAGCCGTAGTTTCGTATTAGGCTGGGAGTCCATGGAATTAAAATATTTGGAATGAGAAATGCAGGTTGAATCATGAGGGAATTTCATTTGGACAAATTGAATTTGTTCTACAAATTACCTTTGGAAAAGTAGTGCATATGCATGTGGAATTTTAGACATTGTAGAATGTGCCTAAAGTGTTAAATATTTCAGGATTTGACTCAAAAATTTTCTTTAATCACTTATTGAATCAATATTTTTGGTATTTTGACGAGCTTTAAGGTTTCTTGAATTTTCGATTAGATCGATTTAGAAACCCTAAATGGACAAAGAGGACCAGAGGCATAATAATAATACATGTGACCTTTAATGGAAGTGGAATTACCACCCTTTGACCTGATCACAGTCTTCTCCTCAATTACTTAATGACAGGGCTAAGAAGGGCTCCCCCATCCAGGTTTCCCTTAAGGGCATCATTTTAAAATATGAAAAAAGTAAGCAGAGGTTTTATAAATGGATGGGAGGAGACTCCATATCCTTCATTTTTTTTCTTCTTTTAAATTTTCAATTTAAGGGTGGGTGAAGAGAATTAACTTCACTTCCTTTCTAGGTTGGTGATGAGATCTCCGGTCGAAAAAAATAACCTCAGACACTTATCCATCCACCTTTTTCTTCATAATAAGCAGTCTTACTTCTTAGCATAAGACAAAAGGAAGAGGAAAAAACTATTCTGTAGTTTTGTAAGGGCGTTGAGGAAGAAACAATTATTTAAGAATTTGTATTCTCCAGAAGGAAAAAGAGCTTTTTGAGAGATTGAATTCAATAATAATTTTAATCTAGAGTATCATCGGGACCAGTTACACCCAATCCTTTTAAATTCATGATGAGTTCTTATTTTTAGTGAAGCAAGTATTTGAGATTCAAAATGAAATAGTATTTTTCCTAATGTTGATTTGATGAATTCAAGTTTTGAGTTGGCGAAACACTTTCAATTTGAGAAACATTTCAGTTTTGCTCCAGGATGTACTGGGACTCTGAAGGAATTTTCTTCCAAGTTTTTAAAGTAGTCGTTGTAGCATTACGTATTGTTTTTTCCCTGTAAATGCTTCTTTTCTACAATTCATAGGAGAAGTGGGAGGGAACGAGTTGTCTCTGTATTTAAGGTTTTGGACTCATAGTCAAAATACTCACACTCCAGGTTACCATCACACAAGAACCACACGCAATGTATGTCTAAATGGCAAGAAAAAAACAATGAACATTAGTGGCGTATTTCTAATTTCAATTTCACGGGGAAGTCTGAAAAAATCATTAAATTTGTACATTACACGTCATGCTAAATAACAAACTCTGAGAAAATTGAAATTATGACATGTTTTTGGTTAATCAAATTCAATTATTTGAAAAAACATTTGGAACTTCAGTATATCTGTGGATGTTTATGGTAGAACTACATGTGGAAACTACATGATCGAACAACTCCAAATGTAGATCATAACATTTGTATCAAAATTTAAGAATAACGAATATCCTTCCTCTCCTAAAAAGTAAAAAATTCTATAGCTAAAATGCATAATATCTCAACTCCCTTCAACAAAAATACTTGTTTCTCATTCAATGCGGCACTGATTTTTTGAAAAACTTTTATAGTTTGAGTCAAACATACACATCTCCTGGTCGTCACTCATATTACTAAAGATTCATTAATTTTTTGTATATTCAGCACTGAAGTACCCCAAAGAACCCTGTTTAATTCTCATCAAAGAAACTTTAGTAGATGGATGTTGATGGGGATTGCTGAAAAAGACGGAATCCATTTTCATTTTCTACACGTTCAGTTCTACTGTATCAAGGAAGAGTGAGAAGCTAAAGGGGTTCATCTTTAATTCTGTACGATTTTTGTAAAAAATCCATGAAAAAAACGTGTCTGTCTGTACTATTGTAATGAGCCAAGCAGAAGTTTTAATACCATTAAATCTGACATTGCCCAACCCATCTTATACATACATGGCTCTTGGAACAAATCAAACTTACATTATATGTTATAAATTTCCGTTGTATTATTTGACGCTCTCTATTGTTAAATTTGATTTTCAATTTAAACCCTGCAACCCACAAGTCTTGTTTTTCTTTACAATCCCCAACAATTTTCAATTAAAATGATGTAGACTTTCTAAAATGAATATGAACAAGGTAGGCTTGAACCCTGTTTAAAACGAACATGAACGACGTGGAGGAGACTATGAGGTAATTGTAATTTTGTAATACAATTGAGAGTTTGAAGGAAAGGATTTAAGATGAAGGGTATCGTAAAAATGACGTGACTTGAAGAGAGGTCGTAAAATTATCGGCATGCTTTTCATGAAGAAAGAGGAGTCAGATTGAATTTTATTGTTATAATTTTCAGAGAGGTTCAACTAGAATGTAAAGGTATACATGTGTAAAATGAGTGTAATTTGGTTGTGATCCCCATAATTTTGCAAGCACGTATGTATTAGTAATGTTGTTAGGCAAGCCTGAGTGGATTCTTCCTGAGTTACCTTCTCCATATAAATTAATAACTAGACCATAATTATAATTAGTCTCATCCTGTTACCTCTAGAGCTTCATTGGGTACAGTCTCTCTCTGTAAAACAGGAAAGAAGGGATGAAAATCTCATATGTGCTGGATGTAATTATAATACCTCGAAGTCCCCTTAATTACCGGAATTACATGAAATTAAAAGTTGCGAGGCTGTTGGGGCGGATGAGCTCAAATCTAATTTTTACAACTATTATTACGTACTACAGCCAAATTAGGACAAATAATTCAGAACACGATCATTCATGAGGATGATGGTTCCCATATTGTAAATAAATTCTATTCCCATTCCCACGAAAAAATGGTTCACTAACATAAATTCAATTGATTAACATAAAAGCTAAAAGATCAAACTTGTACAGGAAGAAATGCAAAATACAAAAATATTGGCTTATCCTTACGTTATGTAATAAGTTAAGCTAAAAGAGTTCAACAACATTGAATGAAACAAGACCAACATGACTACGCTACGATAGGATTTGATCCTTTGATCTCAATTTATTAGGATATTAAGGAAGAATCACAAGAAGGATGAATTTTGAGTATAAGCAACAGTGGCATTCAGTAATCGTGTTTTTTAAAAAAAAGACGTATTTTATGTAAAATTTTGAATCTCTTCGATTCAGCGATTACAACCAGAATAAAAATCATTGTCTTCGCGTTCGCCACTGTCCCCATGTATTTTTCTCATTTACCTCACTTCGACTTGACGTCTTGGGCGGCGGTATTTTCTTTGCAGGAGAGACTCGACTCAAAAGAACTACTTAAACTCCTGCTTAATATTGTTCATCTCAATAATAATAATCATAATAAATATCATCAGGAATTCTTTGGGTTTGGTTCAGTTGTTGTTGGTTTGGCCCCTTTAGCTAACTTGATCTTAAATTTTGTTTTTGTCTGGAAAGGTCCACTATTATTCCACCAAATGACTCCTTCCTTTTACATCTTACATCCCATTACATTTAATTTAAAGGAAAACGGGAGTTAACCTGGTTTTCTTCTCGTGGTTGGATATCAAACCAGAAAATCAAGGTTTTGCTTCTTCCTTCCTTGATTAAAAGTTATGGGAATGGTTGTGGTGAAGTCCATAATAAAAAGACGATACGAACCACATCATCAGAATGGTTTCTTCTCCTGAGTTTGTCCTCGATCCCTGCTACTCATTGACATTATTTTTGTGTTTGAGGGTTTTGGTTGTTGTTGGGGAAATCGTATGGCTGAGCTGGAACCGTTCCTGAGTACTAACGACAACAACTACAACAATGAAATATAATGTTAAAGTCCTTAAACTCCTTGTAAAGGAAGGTATTTATGAGTGAGTTTCATGGGTTACGACCCTATGTAGCCCCTTCAATTACAATTAGGATTAAAGGATGTAGGAAGAAAACAAGACCGAGGAGATGAGACCAAACACAGAGTAGTTAATTAAACATGCGTTGAAATCGTTAATGTTCTGTTTTGACAGTCCAGTATGCATTTTGGTAAAATCAGTCAAACTAAATATTAAGTGCACTTGGCATTATAGATTACTTTTTTTCTAACTTTTGTGTTTAAAATCATGTTTAAAATTTGGGCCTCATTTTAAAGCAGATGCTATAGTGGCTTCCAAATGTGAAAAACCAATCAAGAAAGAGGAGGTTAGACTACACTGTGTGAAATTATTCTAATAAGTGAGATTTAGTGTCAATGGCCAATGGTCGTCGTCCAAATTGGAACAGTTTCGGTGTATGAAAGTAAAATTTCATTGTTTTAAACAAACAGTGAAGCTATTAGTATTAGTAATACTTATCCTATTTTAAATCTACTACCGCTGAAGAACAATTAAATCCATTTTATCCACTTCCTTTAGTTTTTCCAATAAATGCGACTCCTTCCCTTATGAACCATGTAGCTCCATGTCCTCCAATGAGAAAAGTCAACAATTTTCTCTACTTACTAGTATTGTCTTAAACAAAAGAAACTCGTTGAGTAAGATAAATGAGGTTCCCTTCTGTTTTGTCCTTACCCATTTATTTGTTTCATTGTCTCAACTAAATTCAACCAAAAGAAAGAGGAAAAGGAAATAAAGTCCATCTGCTTCTCTCTCTGAATTCTATTTCCTTGTTCCGATTTTTTCATTGACTTTCATTGTGTATGTTACTGTAGGATTTGAACAGATACTACACGTATTGTATGGTATTTGTATTTCTTTTGGTTAAATTCCAAAATCTTACAGATTTGGATCCTTCCTTCTAAGATCCAAAGTCAATACAACAGGAACGAACTGGTTGAAAATGAAACTCTTTCGTATTGTTCTTTCCATGTAGCTTTGTTTTTGAGATTTTAGATCAGAAAAGCAAGGAAAGAAGGGTGTCCAGTTCCATTCATTCCATTTGACTTTGTTGTTAGTTTGATTCTTCACCACCACCGGATGTAATTTTAGAAGAATCAAGCAAAAGAAGAGAACAAATTAAAGTGGTCCTCCTTGATTTAGAAGAGACACTTTACAACTACAAAGGACAGACTTTGAGTCGGTCAAAGAGTTATGGATGGAGGAGTATAAGTGAGATGGAAGGTCATTAGTTTAATAGTCTTTTTCTGAGGAAACCCATTATTGTCTCCAATCTTTCCTATTAGATTTGAAGGGATTCTTGATTAGGTCATATTAAGTTTGACCAGACCAGATGGGTAACACCAATTCAGTAAAATTAATTTTAGAGATCTCGTAGTGTATACACGAAATAAGAGATTTGAGAACTCACATGTGGTATTGTAGACTTTCTTGTTTAGTTTAGAAAAAGTTTAAAATCTCAAAGTACTAAATAATATGGAATTTGATCCCTTAGAGTTCAGTAACATAAAGAATTTCAATTGTTCAAAAAATTAGCAAGGTCCAATATCCTTTAGGTTGGAGATGAAGGAAGTGATCATTCACAAACAAACGAGCCTCACACATAGTTAGTAGGCTATAAAATTCATAGATATTAATCAAACCTTAGAATCTTAATGTTATCAAGGAAGATGGATGGATGGATGGAACACAATTAATAATTGTTTATGAGGGAGACAAGACTCGTTCTCTCCATTAAAATTTATTTGGCTTGTGCCCTGGTAATAAGCAGGTATATCATTGAAGATATCATTTGTTATTCAAGGGTTAAAAGTTCATGATGATGTTTTAAAGATTTTAGTTTTAAAATCAGACCTTTTTGATTTTGTGGCTCTTAAAATTTTTTAAATAAAAACGAATAGAATCTGCCAACAAAACAAATTGCTGCAACAAAGGTGGATCCAATGGATTTTGGACCGATCAACGGAGGACCTATGGGAAGGCCTTGTCCGTCTGTCTGTCCGTCTGTCTGGGGAATTTTTGCGGTCATTAAACATTGGTCAGGAAACTATCAAATAAGACATCCAAATAAAAAATTTCAGTTGTGAAG
>JAQIYE010000832.1:0-10553 GCA_034699765.1 Xenyllodes armatus
CCAACTTCCAATCTTAGGCTCTTTCCTTACCAATCCAAATGCTAAATACCTGATTGGAGCCTGCTATGAACATCTCTCCGCTACTGCCAACAACCAAAATCAAGTGGAAATGTCAGTGTCTTAAATTATTTATGTATGGAGTTTAAAAAACTCACCAGTTGAATTTAATATTAAAACTTAAACTATAAAAGAATTGTAATTAAGGAATACAAGGATGAATTCAAAAATTTATAATTTTTCTTCCTTTCTTCAATTTTTTTGATATTTTTCTTTATTAGTGTCTTCAATAATTTATTCTTCAATATAAATACTCTTTAAACATGAGGTGTAAATGTAGAGATTAAGTTCAATTTTTGCTAAGTTTCTTAAAGCATAAAATAAAGGAGCTCATGTAATATTCTGAATGTAAATGGTATAAATTGTATTATTTTTTTGATAGCCTGCCTAATATTAACATAAATGTCTCCAGTTTATGTAGCATCTCACTCACAGTCCTAGCCCTAAGAAGACTAAGATTGTATCCGTTTCAAATTCATGAGACGAAAGACAAATCGTATTATTTTATCATAAAAGACAAACGAGAGGGCTGCAGTTAAGTTAGTTGCTTTTCAGTGTCTAAACTTTAAAAAATCAAGCTTTCTGTCCTAATTTCCTTCTAAAAATCTAAATTGTAAAAACGAATGCATTTTCAACAATAAAAGACAAAATTAATTGGTTAAAATCATTTAATCATTTTTTAGAAACAAATTCCTAAAAATCATAAAAACAAAATTTTGAAAATCAAGGTCATCAGCATCCATCAGTCATTTCCATGACGACCAAAGTTTCAGGAACGCGAACGCCTTTATCAGTAAAAAAACAAAGCTTTGCTTGCACTTTAGCATGTGGTTGATTTGCGGGAGAGTCAATTTTGAGCCGGCAGACCATTCGGGTGTGTTTGGAAGGAGGAGGAGCCGAAAAAATAAGTTTTTTTTCCTCTTCAAAATCTAATTTTGAAATTTTGATAAAAAAAAGGTCAAAGGTCACGACTCAAAGTAGCAAGTAATGAAAATAGTTTAAACAGTTGTAGTAGTTTAGTTTAATTGACCTGACTTGACCTCGTCACCTTTGTTTTTGATGACCTCTCTCTACTTTTGACTTTGGGAGCCAATTCATCCTTCATTCTCCGTCCTTGACCCCTTGAGGGAGTGAAAGGTCACCATCATCATGTTTAAAAACCTGGCAAGTATGTGGGGTGTTCGTGGAGTTGTTGGACAAGGGACTTCCCCTACACGATTCATCATGGCACAAGTAGTCCGAGGAGGTCGCACTTCTGGATCTACTACTGGAAATGGAATTGTTCGTGATCTGATGACGAAGATTCGTAAGGTCAAGTTAGTTCGACCAGGTGTACAAGCCCTCAAAGTCGTGAGACCACCACTCTCAGTTTGGATGATTGGGGGTGCTACGATTGGATTTGGTGGGTATCAGCTTCTGAGGTCAAGTCGGTTTGTCCTTGTTGCTGAATGTTCTAGGATCCTTGAACCACGAATGTTGTTATTGGATAAAGATGAGTCTGTTCCATTTAACTGGAAGTTTTTTTGGTCTTTGCTCAAGCCGCATTGGTTTTTGTTTGTGATTGCAATTGGGGTATGAATTAAACAATTTAATTTGAAATTGTCATGTAATTGGCTATGTTATGCGAGATTTTAGTTAATAAATTGGATTTGTTTAAATTTTCAGAGTGCCTTGATCGTTGCATACATAAGTATTGAGATCCCACATGTTTTGGGGTTCATTGTGGACATTATTACACGACATCAGTTTGATGAGTTGCAAGATATTATGAGACCTCCTGTGGTTCGTCTCGTTTGTCTCTACGTACTTCAGGTTTGTATTACTAATTGTTAATGTTTATTGTTGCAGAGTGGAAGATAGAATACCAATGAATACCTTACTAATCGCACAACTATTTGGTGTTTTGTGGTTTTTTGTAGTCAATTGCAACATTTGGGTACATCACTTCCCTTTCATACATTGGGGAACACATTGCTACAGACTTACGCAATCGAATGTTTCAGTCCATGATGAATCAGCCAATTGAATTCTTTGATGGTCAGATGACGGGAGAAATATTAAACAGACTCACCGCTGACGTTCAAGAGTTTAAATCAAGTTTTAAGCAAGTGATGAACCAAGGGCTCCGTGCAGCTAGTCAGGTTCGTATTGGCCTATGAGGTTTATGGAAAGATGCTCTACTTTTTTCAGAATTAACTAAATTATTAAATCTGTCTTTTCAGACTATTGGATGCATACTATCCCTGTGGGTGATCCAGCCAGATATGACTAAGACGATGCTAATCATCCTTCCTCCGATCATTTGTGCTGGTACAATTTTTGGCTCAGTGTTACGAAAACTATCTAGGAGGGCACAGGCCCAGGTTAGTCTTCAATGTTGTAAAATGATTCAATTAGTAAAAAATAGGCATTGCATGTCTGTCCTCAATACACATTACACTACACATCTAATATTCTGTATTTACATTGTAATAATTTCTAGTCCGCCAGAGCCACTATTGTTGCTGACGAGGCTATTGGAAATATCAGGACTGTTCGTTCTTTCTCAATGGACGATAAGGAAGTAGAGATGTACGCTGCTGAATTAGCTGAAGCTGAGAAACTTAGCCACCAGTTGGCTTTTGGCATTGGGGTCTTTCAAGCAGGATCAAGTTTCTTCTTGAATTCTGTTGTATTAGCTGTCCTGTATGTTGGAGGTGGTCTCATTGCATCCCACGACCTTACTTCGGGTGACCTGATGTCTTTCTTGATCGGTGCACAAACTATCCAAAAGAGTCTGACTACACTGAGCCTTCTTTTTGGAACCGTGGTCAAAGGAATGGCTGCTGGTTCTCGAGTCTTTGAATATATTGCATTGGACCCAGGAGGAAAGTACGGAATAATTCCAGAGCAGGAAGAAGGAGAGGTCGTATTTCACAATATTACGTTTGCTTACAAAGATCGAGACATTGTTCTCAAGAGATTTAATCTCCGACTTCCACCTGGAAAGGTATTGAACGCTGGCTCTTCTGCAAAATAGATTTGAATTTCGACCAGTTTTAGTGAATTTAAACTAAATATCATTTATGTTGATTAATTTTTCGTCTTTAGGTTGTGGCTGTGGTTGGAGGGAGTGGCGAAGGGAAATCGACCATTGTCAGCTTATTACAATCGTAAGTCAACTTTTCTAATTTCAAAATTGTGATATTAATTTAAAACTGCTCAAAGAAAGACAATTTAGCTAATTTTGATTTTCGTTAATTTATAGATTTTACAAACCAAGCAAAGGAGATATCACAGTGGATGGTAATTCAGTCGAAGACTTGGACCCTCGATACCTGAATGGGCACTTGATTGGAGTAATTAAACAAGAACCTGTGCTCTTTGCTACTTCCGTGATGGAGAACATTCGTTATGGAAAACCACATGCCACAGATGAAGAAGTTTATGAGGCTGCAAGGAATGCTAATGCTTACAACTTTATCCATGAATTTCCCAATGGGTTTGATACTGTTATTGGTGAGAGGGGTGTTACAGTCTCAGGTGGTCAGAAGCAACGGATTGCTATTGCTCGTGCATTGATTAAGAACCCTCGGATTCTGGTGCTGGATGAAGCCACAAGGTCTTACATATTACTATTATTAATTATTTATTTCATTCTTAACTGTTCCTGTGATGTCTAAAGTGAAACATATTTTGAATACTTTTATCTTTCAAAGTGCTTTGGATACTGAGTCTGAATGTCTCATTCAACAAACGCTGGACAATGCTGCCAAAGGACGGACAGTCCTAGTGATTGCTCACAGACTTACTACAATTCAAAATGCTGATTTAATTGCTGTTCTCAAGGAAGGTGCGATTTGTGAAATTGGATCCCACAAGGAACTTGTAGAGGCTAATGGAATCTACAGTCGTCTAGTCCAACAACAAGAACTTACCAAATAATTTTAACCAAATGCAACTGAATTTTAACACTGATATTTAGAGAAGAGTTCATAATCCTATTTTAATTTTTGACTGCTCTTCCTGATCTCGATCTCCTTCATGAACACTCTCAACTTATCCTTATTCAACCAAAATCTAAATAAAACACCATACGTACTGTTTTGCTGTTAAATGAGAAATAATTTATTTCATCCACGAGTATCAAATGTACTCATTTATTCAAATGTCTCTTTTAGCCACAGTTACAATTTATCAAGGTCGACAAATTACAATGGAATGTCGTCCTATGAATAAGTTAGTCAAAGCGTATTTTGGCTCTCCCCTCCCCGAGTGTGTCAACAATACTCGTCTCCCCTTAAGTAACTCTTCCACAAGTCTTAAAGTTTACCCGAATAATTGCGAACAACATTGGACTAAATAAATTACTCCTTAACGAATTGATTCATACATAAATATGTACATAATAATAAACGACTCAAAATATGAAGATATATGACTACTCAATTAATTTTACGTAAAAACAATGATTACGTACAACAGCCTTGTTTGTAAGTCATAGGAAGCAGTCCAAGGTCAAACTCCCTTAGACTTCATTCAACACTCCAAGGTTCCTTAGATTCCTCGCTTCGTCTTTAGTTGAAAAAAAGAACCATGGGACATTGGAGTCTTGAACAAAGTTTAAGGAAAGTTTACTGTGACCTGGAACTGGTCAAATTCATCAAAGGGGAGGTGATACATATAAAATATAAAATAAAATAAACTCACTCAATAAATGTTTATAGGAATAAATAATATTTGGAAGGATGAAATCTAGTTCATCCCTGGACTCGAACCTTCACTCTTTTTTATAAACTCAAAATTAATTTAATAATAATTAAAGACTTAAAGAGACATATGAAAAAAAATCAAGAGATGAAAAACATTTTTGATAAACAAACAAGAATAATCCAAAATCCATCAGAAAAAATGTCAAGAAACAAAATTTTTCAAATAACAACACAAAAAAAAAATCAAAAAGTCATAAGAAAAACAATCCAAAATCCATCAAAAAAAAAATTGTAAAGAAACAATATTTTTCCACAAAAAAACAAATCCAAAAGTCAAGTCAAAATCCAAAAAGTCAAGTCAAAAGCCAAGAAGAAAAAAAGAGACTCAAGGATTTCTCCCTAAAATCTCAAGAAGAAAAATTCCACTAGAACGTTTGATTCAAAAATGAATGTCTCGGACATCAGTCGGAGTCTCAGCCAATTCAATCTCCATCAGTTTCTCTTGCGGATCAAATTCACCATTGTTGTTATTGTAGTGTCCGTCATCGTCATCCATCCCCGGGTTCACACCCGGGCCGCCCGAGTTTTCCAACACGACATTTTTAACATTCTTTTTCAAATTCTCAACAATCTCGATCAAAACATTCTGAAAAGAAAAGAAATCAAATAGAAAATTGGAATTAGTTAACGACGACACTTCATTTAATCATAATCAACAGCATAGGAGGAAATGACACTAAAGAGAAGGAAGAGATGCGGAAATACCCAAAGATTAAATAAGATCTAATATAGGAGGTCACCCTGCCCCAAAGATCATACAGTACAGTACAGAACATCGGCCTTATACTATTGCCCCCAAAACTTCTTAACTTTTTAAAAGGCATGATTGAAACTGAGTGAGTTCATTCGAATTCCGGGTCATGGCCCATTTCCTCAAAAAATAATTTTTGAGATCATAAGTGAGTAAATAAATACTAAAAGAGGGAGGGATGGTGGGATAAAGATCCTTCTGGATCTGGACAAGAGCCCTCAAAAACTGAGGTCTTCAGCACAGAAAAAAAAACAAGAACCCAAAAGAGACCTTCCAGATAAAAACCAAAAGAGACAAATAATAATAATAACGTGACAAAATCCTCATTAGGAAAAGTGAAAACAATGAGGATCTTTGTATGTAATTTCCTATTAATTTGCTAAAAGATCCGGACGACTGAGCCCTTAAATGAAGGCTGAAGTTGAAACAAAGGCTCACTTTATTGCAAAAAAAAAATTCCGTAATGAATGAGTAGGATCAAATTCTGTAATGGTCATTCATGAGGTAATATCGGTCCAAGGATATTTGATCTGTAAAAATTCTATATTCCATGACCCAATTAAAAGCTTTGATTCAATAAACTGTTTTTGACTTGAGTGGTGCATGACCTCTCTCAACTTTTCTATTATTTGAAACCCTGACCTCCTGAACCGTCGAACCATCCCCAGACATCAAAACATATTTTTTTATATACAAAATATTTATATCCCTTTCTGGAGCAACTAATAATTTTTATGAGCTGTTATTGGAAAGGAAGCAGAAGAAGGAAAGATTACACTCTTGACTAAACTTGAAGACATAAGACATGACGAGTTGATTCTTTATTTCTATTGATGTCCCTGGTGTCTATTGGGGTCTGGCTGGTCCATGACCTTTTGTCTCATTGAAAAGAGGAGCCTAGAGGATATCGAGGACTTATGGGCATCTTGGGGGGCCAATAAAAACAAATGATAGATAGAAATACATAATTCTCTCAATTGACCTCCCAAAATAAAGTTATCCATCAATGGGTTAATATTGACTTGAACCACACACTCAAAAATTCGACTTCACATAATCTCAAGTAATTACAAAATTTTTCAAAAAGGGTTGAGTCCTATATCCGAAATCCGAACCATGTTAAAACCTGCAATCCATAAATCCATGAAATCTAAAAATTCCTCTCCTTCTGTTTTTATAAACGATCTACTTATTTTTGTTGAGTATCCATCAAGTTATGGATGTGGCGGCAGGGACTCATCGAACCGGAGGAAGTTAAAGGACCTCCTTTAAGGACTTGTCTTTAACTCAACAACAACAAAATAATAATAAAAATAATAAAAGGCCCCGCATCCCCTTAATTCCTCCCATGTTTCAAGTTTCAATAGTTTTTCTTCTTCTAAAAGTTCTTCCTTTCCAAGAAAAAATTTTCCCATGGGAAGTTTCTATTATATTCCTTATTATTGCCCACTTTGTTCTTGGGAGGACTTGAACCATTGTCCATGACCTGACTTAATATCTTGTTTGTTGATGTTGATTGGGTTCAGTTCAGTTAAGAGACAACAACAGAAAATATTTCTAAGGAAACCATCACGTAGCTTTTATGCTGTCCTTTGATTTTTTTAAAGATGTTATTTGGTGGATTTGGAGGACATCAGTTTATAATGCAAATTAGCGAAATATAAAAATACTTGTAAAACATGACCGAACCCCGAAAAAAAAAATCAAGGACTTGATTAGATTTGACAACAATTGGGTAATAATGAAGGTTTTTTAAAAAGACTTGGGACTTCATTGTCAGTTCAAGTTTGTCCTTGAGATATTTCCAAACAAACCATAAGATCATACTTGGCATATCTTTCCATGAAATTGAAACCCTATAACCTCAGTTATTTAAAAACACTTCTTTAAAGAAGATTCATAAATCACGTCCTTGTTCAAGAGAGAAAGCCATAACATACGAAGATGAGGTGCATGAGGCTTATGTAATGTAAATAGTAATAATAATAATAACAATCACAATGAAAATGGAATTTCAATTCAATTGGAAGGAGTTATATATGTTGTTGAGCTCATTATGAATGATCCTTCTTCCTTTAAATAAATAATTCTTATTGGATTTTACAGTAGTACGTCGTCCCTTGGACACGGTGAAAATGAAATGGAGGAGGTTGGTCATGGGGCTCATAAACAAAGTCTAAACAAGAGTGTGAATACTTCACCTTCATTTTCTATAAAAATCTCTTCACCTTGTCGGTATTTTTCACCCCTTTTCCCTATCATTCCATTGTTGTTATTATTAGGAACTTCTAAAAGTGATCTTGAGAGATGGGACTCAAGGGGAAATAGCTCAAATGCTCATCTTCTCGAACTAAAATTGAATGAGCATAAGAAAAAGCCTTTAAGGTTTACACAAGGAAATAAATTCTTGAGTTGACCATGAAATGAAGGGGTTCCTTGCCCCTGGCCCCGTTGTCTTTTATGTATATTCTCTATTTGTTATTTAAGGAATGAGGATATGTCTGTAAACAGACTTGGGATTTAGCTACCATTTACCATGAAGATCTCATATGTTCTTTTTTTTCACAAGTCATAACTCAAGGATGAAAACAAGGATCCTCTCCTGGACACAATAATGTAAAAAAGTACAATAGGATTCTCTTTACTTCATCTCAATGGAATGATGGTACTTAAAAAGTGAAAATCCCTTCATCTTCATATTTCTGGCTGTAGCTAGACAATTAGCCTTTCATTTTCCGGCCCGTAATTCAAATTAGGGGACTTTACCTTGTAGGATTACAAGCCTCAAAGAAAGAAAGGGGTTAAAGTAGTCGACTTGTGTTAATCGTCCGACAGGGGTGACAATGACAAGAGGAGAATAGTAAGGACTCAAACATCAACCCATTCGTCACAGGGGCTAAAAACTTAACTACTAACAAGTCTTGTCAACTCTTGAATGAAAAATATGGAAAGAAATTGTATACATGTTGTAGGAACATGGAACTTGGTCTGGCTGACCTCACTGGACAATTTTGGATAGAAACTACCTTAAACTAAATCAAATCTACAACCAAGAAAGGCTTTGTTTTGTCGGCTAAAAGTAAGTAAGCTGAGACTTTTAGACACAAATTCCATTCTGAAATGAAATAATTCAATTCCTCTTAAAAGTAGGAAGTCATAAGTCAAGGTCTAAAAAGGGATCTATCATCCAAGACCCAGAAGTTCCGTATTCACAGGATCTTCTAAAAGAAGTAAGAACTTTGTAAAATGGAAAAGAACAATTATTATTAAAGACTTAACTTCTTGTCCGTGTGAAAAATGGGAGGGTTTCACACCCCCACACACTCATACTCATATCACAAACAAGACAAGTAAGAGTCACAAAAGTATCAAAAAGTGTCTGTACACACACATGATGATTTTAACGCCAAAAGAGCTTCAAGACTAAAACTTTGTACAAGACACAAGAGGCAAAAAAAAGAAGTGATAAGTTGCAAGAACAAAGGAATCATCAGACGTTCACACACAAGTTACTCATGAATGAACGCTCATTACTAGTTAACACTTGACGAAAGTGAAGTTTTAAGGGGTCAAATCATCCATTCCAACAAAAAACAAAACAACTGTTTTTTTTAAAAAATATGTGTGTGTGCAATGCAATAGAGGTTTTGGCAAAGAAAGGAAACAATTTAAGTTTGTTGAGTTTAGTAAGTGCGAGACTCCAGGGTGGGCTTTGGGTCAGAGAGTCTCAGCAAGGTGCCGGCGACAGGAATCTTAGACACTCCAAGAAAAAAAATAAAACACAACAAACCCCTATAAAGTTCAAAGTCTCAACACACACACAAGTCCCTTCATTCAGTTTGTCCCAAGGCAAGGAACAACAAGGAAGGAATTGAGCCTCCATTCACAAAAACATAAAATAAAACAAGAATTTTTAGAGATGACGACGGTTCTTTACTTCTTTAAAAAGCTCTAATTCTTTTTTTTTTTTGAATGGATTAAAGGTTGAGAGAGACACCTTCTTTCTCCAGAGAATCTCACCTTTCCCATAATAATAATAAACTATTAAAAAGACCATGGTTTGAGCCTGAGAATGTGAGTGAGTTGAAACTGACCCACCCTAACAACTTCCAAGAAGAAAAACCTAACCTTAACCTTTAATGGACAAATTCCCTCTCAACAACAAAACAAAGTAATAAAACTTGATCTGGATTCCTCCAATTCCAATCTCAATTTTAGATCTATCTTCGGATCAGATTTTTTGAGGGGTAAAAGTTTATTAGTTTGTTATCGGTATGTGGACCCTTGAAAGATGAAGAATTTTTGAATCGTGTCTCCTATCCCATAATAATAACAACTTCATTGATTCATATATGCAGAAAATACTATATGCTATTTGAGACAGACAGACAGACAGATCAAAACCTAAAAACGATTCAATTTATTCCTTATATCATAATCATCATAAATAGAGATGTTGAGGTCCTCCTCCAGGACTAAAATACTTCATCATATCATAACCTACCCTCTGCTCTGGAATCTCAACAAAATACACATGTACTGTATAGTAAGGTCCATGGACCAAATCAACTGTAAATCCTCTGGCGTGGGAACATACTTCTTCTTCCTCATATGAAATCTCAATCTCATGCATGCAGGAACCAAGAAGTAAAACTGAGTCATTCATAAATCTGAGAGAATTTGTTGTATGAGGAAGCCGACGACGACCTGTTGTTGTGAGGTTCCTCTCAAAACCAAAAGACCCTGGACCATGAGAGACTGGACCAAAAAATCCCATAACAATATGAGTTACGAGTACATATATATATTTATAAGTGTAAGAAATGTCTTAATGAAAGATGAAATTTCTCAAAAATGTAATCAGGGCACATGACCCCCTCATTCACCCATTGTCAACTCATTCAGGAAAAAGAAATCTTCTTGGAAAGAAAATGTAAGAAACAAGGGTGAACCCTTCAACAACCAACAACAATAAAAAAAAATAAGTGGGAAAG
>JAQIYE010000833.1:0-10550 GCA_034699765.1 Xenyllodes armatus
GCGTCATAAGTCATGATATTTTTTTGGATTTTAGGCAAAGGGAAGCAATTAAAGCTAAATCAAACTCCAAAGTTATTACAATAAAATATATTTTCCAATGTTTCATTTGGTTTTGGCTTTGGTAGTGGGGACCAAAAAAGTTTGACCAAAGAAAATAAAGGGTCATATTCAATGTTTATCTTTCTCTTTTTGTACTTTCTTCATCCGAACTTTCACTTTTTTTTCTCCATTTCCCCCCTCGATCGACCCTCTTTTGGAATAAAATTTGTCACGAGAAATGGTCTCAGTGACGATGCCAGCTAAAGCTAAAGATGAATCCACAATTTCTCCTTACATTTCCAGTAGCTTTATGGAATGGAGGATGAGGAAACGAACTTAATAAATTACAAATAAAAAGTCCGGAACTTTGGTCATGGTTCTCGAGTCAGTTATGTTTCATGAACTTTCACAATTGGATTTGGAGTCTATAAAATGGAAACAGAGTCAGTTGGTATAAACGAAGAAAGGGGTCCACCATGCCATATGCCATGAAATTGAGTGAAACCAAATAACCACTATTAAAACTAATACTATTCCTAAATATTTCAATTATTGTAGAATTACTCTTGCCATTTCGGCCAAAGTATTGTGATAAAAACAATTTAATGATAATCTTGGGAAAATTATTGGCCAGAAGTATTTTAAACAGCTACAGTATTAAAATTATGAAGACGAAAAAGTTTGATAATATTGCAGATCGTAGAACAAGTTTTTCAAAAAGCTGATAAGTTTTGCATTTAAACAAATTAAGACAAATATATCTTTGTTTCAAAATATTTAGATCTCAACATTAAAATTTTCCAAATAAGTCCCGATCATTTTTTTGATTAGGGCTCTGAATGGAACCATGTACTCTTGAGCCTTTGGGACGAATCGCAGGAATTTGTTAGTGAAGCCACCCTTGAGTTTAAAAATGTCCATTTTCCGTCCTAGTGGATGGAAACTGACGAATCGTGATTTTCCATCCTCAGTTTCCTCTAGTCCAAATGCAAGTAAGGCCATCATTGTTTCATCCCTTTTCGCAACGACAGCTGCTTTGAACTCCGCAAAAGTAACAAACTCACCTTCTAAATTGTGTTCTTTGGCAACTTCAAGGATTGTTTCGTATGATATGTCAGCCTCAGGAAATAAGTTGTAGACTCCAGGTTCGGTGGAATTATTGAAGAAGAGCTCAACTGAGAGTCTTGCAGCATTATCTACGGCCACGGCGTTTACTTCATTGTGTTCCATGACCGGAAACTTCCCAAGGTTTAAGCAAGTGGTGATGAATCTCCAAACATGATTATTCTCACTCGGCATGATCCCAGTTTCTGAACTTCCAAATAGGTATGGATACCTAATGACAACCCCTGGAATTCCTCGCTCAACTGCTTGTTGGATAAGTTTTTCCCCAACAAATTTGGTGAGGACGTAACCATTTGTGATTTCTCTTCCGTTATCGTCTGAGGGTGGAAATTCCTCTGATATTCTATCCTCTTCTGGGGTAAGTTGGGTCACTGCCAAAAGGGTTGAAGCATGAAGGATAAACTTTGTCTTTTTTGAAACTACGAAACGGAGGACGTTTTGGAGTCCTGTGACATTTTGAGTTCGGACAGATTGGGCCCCTGGCTCGTTATAATTTTCCAAGTGATTGGCCTTGACAGCACAATGGACGACTGCATCTACTTTCTCAGATAGCTCATCATAAGCCTCATTTGTGAGACCGAACAATTCTTTCGAGGAGTCCCCAAAGACAACCTTTACATTCTTCATATTGACCTTCTCAAGGAGTTTGTATTTCTTTAAAGATGAGACCAGTTTCTCTTCAGCTTCTTCTTGAGTGCCACCACGGACAAGGCAGTAGACTGTAAGTCTCCGAGTAAGATCAGAAAGGAAATGTGAACCCAAGTGACCAGTTGCACCAGTCAAAAGAACAGACTTGAATTGGGATGGTTTTGGAGCTGGGACTTCAGCAGGGACTATGTCAGATGGTAGTATCAAATCTTGTGCTAACATCTCATCCAGGGAGAGTTTATTATCATCCTCAGCATTCATTAGTTCTGTTAAGTACCTTGATAACTTGTTTACGGTTTTATTCTCTTGAAGCGAACTTACACTGAGAGTCCTATCCCCTAAGAACCCCTGCATTCGGTTCTTCATTTCCTGTAATATGTACGAAAAAGAAATATGGATTAACTTGGATACTTGATAAATTTCTTCAAACTAGTCGGGTTCCCAACTCAATTAGATGACTGGCATCTAATTTCAAACTTGAAGCTGAGTTTGACTTTAATTTTAAAATACAAATTTTTAATAACCCCAACCAACCACAAGACAGCGGGTTCTATTAAGTTGTTTATAAAATGGTTTACCCACCATAGCCATAAGTGAATCCAGGCCCATCTCGGAGAACTCTTGATCACGGTCTATTGCGTCAGAATCTTGAAGTTTCAGCGTTTGTCGAACAATGATCTCCATGTAGTTTGCAATTTTCTCAAATCGTTCGGATGGATGACATGCTTTAATTTCGTCAGCTAATTTCTGGTATTTCTCAGCGTTTACATCCACTGCAGCTGTCTTGTCCACCATTACCTCTTTGAAATAACTTCCGAGATTGGAAAATTCGTTTAGAATATTCCAATCGATCTGTCCAGCAAAAATTGCTTGGTTGTATTTGTGTCTCATTATCGAGTCGAATGCGGCTACACCTTGAGCCGGAGCAAACGACCGAATTCCAAGAATAGTTTCTATGTTCACTTTAGTGCTGCTCATGATTGCTGCAGCTGCTCCTACATCAGCCCACGCTCCCCAATTAATGGAGGTTGCAGGGAGGCCAAGGGAGTTTCGATAAGCTGCTAAGGCGTCTAAATACCTGTTCGAATGTTGGGAATAAAAGCAAGGCAATTACTTAATCATATTCGTAATTGTAATGATGTTGCAATATGGGTTAAAGGGAAATCAAATGCTGAAATGCTTACCGGTTTGCTGAGGCGTGGCTACTTTGACCTAAATTTAAAAAACATTTAAACTTCTTTCTTCTGATGTATCAAAATATGTTACTCGATTTGCAAGTTATTTATGTCAAAAATACCTGGAGGTGCACAAATTGCAGCCAAAGATGAGAATAGTACAAAGAACTCCAAAGTCATAGTTTGGGTTAGTTCGTGAAGATGCCATGCTCCATACACTTTTGGTTTTAAACATACTTCGAAGCTTTCCCAAGTATGGTTAAGGATTAAACCATCTGAAATAATTCCAGCAGCATGAATGACTCCCCGAAGTCGTGGAAGACCGAGCGTTGTAATGTGCTGAAATAAAGCTTCACAGTTTGATCTCACTCCGACATCCGTTTGATAAATTACAATGTTTCTCCCTTGCTCATTTAACTCCTGAATAACTCGTGAGGCATTTTCTGTGGGAGGATTCCGACCAACAAGGATTATATGTTGAGCTCCTGAGCCACACATGTATTTGGTAATTTCAATTCCGAGACCACCCATTCCACCAGTAATTATGTATGTACTCTTGTCATTGAATTGATTGTATTGGAATTGAATACGCCCATCCTTGGCTCTTGAAATGATGGGCATTGTCACAACAACTTTGCCAATATGTTTTGCTTTTTGAAAGAAGGAAAGTGCATCTCGTACTTGATCTACATTGAAACTCACGTGTGGAAGGCCAACAAGTTTACCACTTTCAACCCAATTCGTCATTTCGTCAATAAGCTTTTGTCTTTCTTCAGCTTTAGCTCCAATTTCGTCTGCTCTTTCGGTCAGATGCATAGGGCTAAGATCTACGATTTCATATCGGACATCTGGTCGAAGGGCTGTTACCTCTTCCGGCTTCCATATTCCAACTTTTCCGATTTCAATGAATTGAGCCCCAGAAGCACAAACGTTTAGGGATGCCTCCTTGAAGCCCTCAGCAGTTAGTGAATTGAGAATGAAAGTCAGACCGGCCCCATTCGTATCCCTCATAATTTCATCTCCAAAGTTAGTATTTCTGGAATGGTAGATGTTTTGTATCCCAAGGGAACGCAAATATGCCCGTTTCCTTTCACTTCCAGCTGTAGCAAAAATGCTACATCCTATATGTTTTGCAATCTGTATTGCTGCAAGTCCGACTAAACAAAAACACAAATAATTTAACATTTTGATTAAGGAATACAGGAAGATGAATTGATATTATTTCGACTGTGTTATTCTCTACCGGATGTTTAACGATATGAAGTCTACTCAGGCCAAAATATAATAATTTATATATGTGATATTATATAATACCTCCACCCGTTGCAACATGAATCAGAACCCGGTCATCAGCCGTTAACTTCCCAACAGAGACCATGCATACATAGCCTGTTAGAAAAGCTGCTGGGATTGTAGCAGCTTCAGAAAAAGTCATTCTTTCGGGAATAGACATCAAATCATCTTCAGTGGCATAAATATGACTGGCTATCCCGGGTGTCCTAAAGTTAACTCCAAAAACATTATCTCCCAGTTTGAATTTAGTCACTTCCTCCCCAACGGATTCTACGGTACCAGCAACATCGATCCCAACCTTCCAATTCTCAGATCCCTCGAAAGTGAAGCCCTCGGGCTTCATGATCACGAAAATGTCTCGGAAGTTAAGTCCTGTTGCACGAACAGCTACTTCTACAAATTTCCCTTTGATTTCACGGTTTGTAGCTGGTCCAATGTCAACGTCAGAAACTGTCCGAGATTCAGGAGTAATAAGTTCAAATCTGTGGGATTTCGGAAGGACCAAAGGGAGGCTTGGTTGGTCCAGATAACTTATCCTTGCCGTTGTAGGTTTATTATTCCGTAAACTAACAAAATTTTCGTTTTCCATACTCCAGAATCGAAACAGGGCTTCATCAAGCTCAAAAGAACAATCAGTGGCTGGATTAGCCATTGGGTCGAAGTCAAAATGAGTTGCTGAATATCCATTGTTCTCGTTCAAAAAGGCTCGAAGCAAACCAAGCAAAGTTGTTGGGTTTGGGTTGCTAGCCCTTGCGTCTTCATTGAGTGCCACTCCTCTTGTAAGTACAATGAGCTTTGGAGGCTTTGGTCGACTTATCTTAGAGATGGCTTGACATAAGTGAAGGAGCCCTCCACAAATTTTGTTCTGGAATAATTCTTGTTTTATATCATCTGACTCGTTGGTGATTGATACGTAGAATATTCCTTCAAGTCCAGAAATTTTGACCGTAACATGTTCAAGGATTTCCTTAAAGTGGTCTGGTATGTGTGGGTTTATCTTGAAAAGAACGGGTGTTTCATACTGTACTTCTTCAAGTGAAGGTAAGAGGGAAACGTTATAGACCAATCGATTGCAAGAGGCTATTTTCTCACTCAGGGCATTTTGCAAATAATTTGGAACTCCATCATGGGTGAACACGACCAGTCCCTTTGAAGGTGTTGGTATGTCATAGGTACCAGGTTTTTCGATTTCGACTGCAGCTTTTGAGAAACATACAGCATCATATGAGGTATAACTACGAGCATCAATGACTTCAAACCCTGTGGCCCTAAGAAGTTTATCCCAAAGCTCTTGGCTTGCCATTGGTGTAAATGGATACGACCGTGTATCCTTATATCGCCACCATCCTTCCAGCCAACAGAAAGCGATTCCCATAGTTGGAAGCATTTTGAGCTGTTCTGTGAACACCAAAATTCCACCTGGTTTGAGAAGCTGTCTAATGTGTCTAAGAGTTTCTGTCAAGTCCTGAGTAGCGTGAAGAACTTGAGCTGCAATGATAAAATCATATGCAAATGGTGGATAGCCTTGTGGTAGAGGATCTTCCTCTAGATTCAAGACACCATATTGAAGGCGTCCTGTACTCGCAACTGGGAGGTTTTTCTTTGCCTCAGCCACAAACAATGGAGATACATCTGTTTAAAAAAATAAAAAGTTAAAAGTTGCTTGTTTTACTTCGACTCGGATCTTTTACTATTATTTTTTCGGAATGAATGTGCTACGAACCTGTGAATGTGTAGTCGCAGTACAAGTTTTTTTCTTCAAATGCATCCAGTAATAGTGAGGTAGTTGCTCCTGTTCCACCACCAACCTCAAGAAGGCGGACAACTCCATGTCCTTTGCCGTAAAATGGAACGAGAATGTCCTTGAGCGCGGCAATAAGTCCTTTCGATAGAGGTTCCATAAAGACGCCTAAAAATGCCAAAGTCCCAAAGTAAACATTTACAAACTTTAAGTATTAAAAAGAATATTTACTTACAGTGTAAATTGTAATAATTGTAAATCCCAAATTATAAAAAAATGTTTAGGTAAAGCCTTATAATGCTTCATTTCATTGCATTTAAAAAGAATATATTCACGATCTTGAGCATTATGATCGAGACTCGTTCGGAATCCACTTTAATTTTCAGTTTTTGGGATTTGACTCCAAGATTTGTAAAAAGAAAAGAAGTTTTGGCCAAATTTTTTAACGTTTTACTTATTAGTTTTGGAGTACTTTGACTTTGAGAGGTAATAGGGAATGAGTTTATGCCTCTGAAAGTCCAAGTTTATCCGAGAGGAGTATTTTAAGAGAAATAAAAAAACATTTGAAAATGTTTAGTGCTTGTTCATACATCTTACCTTTATAAATATCAACCGCCCCCATTTCATTGGGGTCTTCAGGAAAACTTGCCTCTAATCCTGACATTTTGCCACTCATCATCTTTGGCAATTTAGTTCCATAGCTGACAGTTGTCCGGACACCACGTTCGTTCTCTCCATAAATGTCATAAAGTTCTCTTACCAATTGAGGGACGTCTTTAATGCATTCCTCAGGCTTCGGAAGGGGTTTCAGAACTTTATATGAACCTTCTTCTAGAAAACCACGTTCTTGAAAAATGGATGCAAAGTATTCTGCTATTTGAAAAGGTTTCTGCTTGACTTTATTGGGTAGTTTGGAAGTCCACTCTGATACTTTTAACTCTGATCCAACTTCAGGCCAGTCCCATCCACACTCCTGAATGCTTTTAGCCAAATAAGCAAAAGAGATATCGGCACAATGGGCAGTGTAAAAAGGCGTAGTGCCGTACTTATTCTCCATGAAAACTTTAAATTCACCTAAGTGACCCTCATCGGTATTTGCTTTGACCATCCGAGAAAGCTCAATTCTTGATGTATTTAGCCCCTTGATAGGTCTCCAAATTTCATTAAGAAATCCAATTTTTTCAACAGAAGTGCTCCTAAGTATATTGACGAAGGACTTGAGGGAGGTTTGGATCATCTCTAGTCCCTCCATAATCCCAAGTAGTTCTCCTGTCTCAGAGTAGAGGCTGACGATTGAGGCATCAGACTCAGAGACATGAGAGTAGAGTTTCGGAGTAAGGGTCTTTGAAAGCCATACAAACTTTTTGATACTCACGGGAAGCATGAGCTCTTTTTTGAAGTCAGGTCCTGCCGTAAGGACTGAACGGAAAACCATTGTTTGAATCATGGCGTCAATAACAATTGGATGACATATGTATTTATCGTAGTCCTCTGGAAGAGGGATTTCTGTAAGGACTTCGGACCCTTTTCTCCAAGCAGCGACAATACTTTGAAACTTTGGGCCGAAAATGATCCCCATCTCTATTACTTTTTCATAAGCTGAAGCAACAGAGTTCTCCATTGTTAGCTCAGATTTTAAAGACTCCAGATCCAAATTTTGCTCTTTTTGTAAAGTAGTACAAGGGCTGAAAGTAGCCAGAGAATGTCGCTTCCATTTACAAGGCTCATCCGATGACTCTTGTCGGTGGATTTGAATGTCAAATTTGATCCCTTTATCTACGTTCACTGATCTCACAACTGTCTCCAATTGACAAGTTTGAACTTCTAATGCTGCTTCTACTCTCATGTCTTCCACTGTAAGGGGTACACTTAGATTCTCGCCCTGAAGTACATATCGTCCAGCCGCCATAATCGTCTCCAGGAACGCAGCCCCAGGTAAAATGATGTACTCCCCAACCTTGTGGTCCTCCACATATGGAACGTCCTGTAGACGAAGGGTATTGCAGAATATATGTTCAGCAAGGGAAGAAGGCATTTGTCTACCTAGAATTGGATGGATCAACTTTGTACTCAGTTTCATTCCTCCGGAGCTACTATATTCATCATCTGTGCTACACCAATAATGAACTCGTTGGAACTGATAATTTGGCAAAACCAGCTTTGTGAGTCCTTTTTCTGTTGACTTAAACCATGTTGCCCAATCGATGTCTACTCCTGCCACATACAATTTCCCAAGAGTATCCAGAATTGTTTGCCAATTATTCTCCTTCTTTCTGAGTGAGGGGCAGAATGAGCCTTGGGATGGGTCGTCCACATTTGCCATTGCTAAACTCAAAAGAATGGGCTGTGGTCCCACCTCAATTAATACTTTCGTTTGTTCCCAAAGAACTTTAACTGCTTCAGAAAAGCAAACTCTTCCACGGAGATGATCTTTCCAATACTGGACATTGAATTCTTCTTGAGTCATGATCTTGGCTTTTGTCCCCGAAACATAAGAACAATTATCTGGAGACAGGTGTCTGACCTTGGCAACCACTTTCTCATAGTCTCCCAGAACAACGTCCATTTCTTTTGAGTGGTATGCATGTGAAGCTGGAACCTTTTGGACTTTAACATTTTTGGTGTTGCAAAATGTCTCAAATGCTTGAATTGCCTCGACCTTCCCGGCTACTATGACTTCTTCGAGAGAATTCACGGCTGCGATGTCGATCCACAAATCTTTACGAACATTATGGAAATCTTGAATAAGTGAGGAGACTCGTGGCTCTGAAGTTAAGAGGGCCATCATATTTCCACCACTCAGTAAGCTGACGAGACGACTTCTTCCAGCCACGAGTTTGATTCCGTCTTCAAGTGAGAACACTCCAGCAGCCACTGCAGCTGCAAACTCACCTAAATAAAAACATCAAAGAAACAACATTGATGATGAGATAGACGGCATGGGGCATGGCATGATACCAGCAATTATCTCTTTAAATTGGTCAAAAAGTTGTCAAGAAATATTGTTGGATGATCAAAATGGGGTTAAGTGGAATTTTTAAAAAATGGATTCTGTCTCAAAAATGCTATGTAAAAAATTGCCTGAAATTGTCAAAATACTGAGAAGATACTGAGATATTATGGTAAAAATCTAAATTAGCCAAAGTACTAGCATTATGGTCAAAGTTCAGAAATCTCAATCTATATGCTTTATCCCAACTTTCTCTCAACTTTACATTTTTAAATCCTATCTATTGTCATATATTTTATGCAAAACAAACGTCAAAAAAGTAAATACTGAAAGACTGAGTACTCACCAGCGCTGTGACCAAGTACAGCATCAGGCCGAACTCCAAGGATTTTCCAAAAAGTGATGAGAGCATATTGGATACAAAAGTTTGCTGTTTGGCAGTACAGGGCCTGGTCCAAATAAGTCCCTTCTGTCCAAAGTACTTCCTTCAAGGGCCTTCCAAATAAAGCTTCGAAAGGTTTCTCACACTTTTGAAGTGCATTTTGGAAAATCAAGGACTCATTGTACAGATTTTGGGCCATTCCCGTATAATGTGCTCCCTGTCCAGTTACCAGGAAACCAACCTTATGCTTCTGAGTTGGGACTTTTCCACTCACGTAATTCTTGTTCTGAAGCGAGTCAATTAGCTGGGTTATGGTTTTGGCCCTCACGGCTATTCGATTACTCATGTGAGTTCTTCCCGTGTTGGTCGTGTAGGCAAAATTTTCAAGGGACACCTTCGGATTCTCATGGAGGTACTCGATGTACTTAAGTCGTAATTGCTCGAGAGCTTCTTCGGATTTTGCACTGATCGTTATGATTTGAGGCCGACCTGAGGGCTGAACTTGTGGCTGAACAATTTTAGGTGGCTCCTGAAGTAGCATATGAACATTTGTCCCACTCATCCCAAAGGAGCTGACTGCGGCCATTCTTTTTGTCCCTTTCCATTCCATCACCTGTGTTGGAATTACAGCAGGAATGGAATCCAGATCAATCCTTGGGTTCAAGGACTTGAGATGTAAATGTGGAGGTATAGCGTTGTGTTGAAAACAGAGGAGGACCTTTATGAGTCCAGCAATTCCTGCAGAAGCTTCTGCGTGACCTGCAAAATTTTCAATGAAAATAAACTGTTAAACACAGTGTAACGAAGGGCCGGAACGAAATAGTGATACAAAATAGTTGAATCACTGTTTTTAGATCACCCATAAGATCACCCATAAGATCACCTATAAGATCACCTATAAGATCACCCATAAGATCACCCATAAGATCACCCATAAGATCACCTATAAGATCACACATAAGATCACCTATAAGATCACCCACAGATCACCCATAGATCACCAATAGATCACCCATATGGGGAATAGGGAGGGTGGGGTAGGAGGCATGGGGTAGTGGGAAAAGGGGAAATGGGGTAGTGGGAAAGGGGGGATGGTGTAGTGGGAAAGGGGGGATGGGGTGGTGGGATAGGGGGATGTGGTAGTGGGATAGGGGGCATGGGGTAGTGGGATAGGGGGCATGGGGTAGTGGGTGAGGG